>JAKEPQ010001029.1:5245000-5540000 GCA_024500445.1 Entomyzon cyanotis
CTTTGGTGCCAGATTTTGAGCCATCAGCAGTGTTCACTCTCATCTTTATTCTATTATTCTGTTGCAAAGGAACTTTCAGCTCAGGAGCCACAATGGAAAGAAAACAATTCCAGCTCTTTTTTTTTTTTTTCTTTTTCTTTTCTTTTCCCCCTCTCCTTTTTTCCATCTTGTGATCTTAACCCAGCTGGTGAGGGAGAAAATTCCCATGTGAGGCATGTGGGTGGAGCCCAATTGTGTAAGCTCCATGCTTGCAAAGTGTTTGGCATGGATCCGCTCGCTGGCTTTGTTTTCCATGGCCGGACACAGAGGGAAGCCACATTCAGCACATTAACAGCTGCCACCTGTTGCTCTGTTCTACTTCAGAGGAACCCTGAGGCTGGGGAATCACACTGTGCTCTGGCCCTTGATCTCCAGGGAAGTTTGACATATCAGGGATGTGCATTTGTCCCCACATTTTTTCTCGCTTTTTGCAGGACATGATGCTGGTGGGTTTGGGAGTCCAAACAGAGAAGGGGTCCTTGGAGCAACTTGAGCACTGCTTTGGTGCAGGTCACTAGGAGGAATTTTCAAGCTCCATTTGATGTGGCTCTCCTGAAGACAAACTCTTCATGGTTAATTCACTGCAATCAGAAATTTCACTGCCACAGACTACTCCAGAAATCTTAAGTACGTCAAGCCTAAGTACAAGGAATAGCAAGAAAAAGCAAAAGGAAAGAACTTACTAGCCTTGTCAATGACATTTGTAGGACCATCACCAGATTTCTCCTCTCCTTGTGCAGTAGAGTCTTAATTGATCTCCATTCCTATGCACTTTCCTGTTCATATGTAAAGCTCAAGGCAAAAAAAAAAAAAAAAAAGCATATCACTAATGCAGCTAATTCTCAGTATCTTGAAGCAATTGACACAAGTACATGAATTAACTCATCACTTTATATCACATACTTGAAGCAAATGTGCTATTTGGAGTACCTCTTGGTAAGAATAAGCAATTTAAGATCCATTAGTATTTGGAATATTCTGTTTCATTAAAACCACAGTCATTCCTAAATGCAGATGAGTGGAGAGAAGCAGCTATCAACCTCGTGGTTGTACTAGACAAACTTAAAAACATTTTATATTGCAGGGTACTGTGAAAAGGTTTTAAAACAAATACAAGCCAGGCCTTAGGTTTCCAAAAAAGAGTTCTCCTACCTTGGGTTGAAGTTTCTCATAGCTTCCATAAATTTGAAAATTACAGTGTGGATTGGGGGGAGAAAGCAGTTCTGGTGTACAGATTTTAAGATTTTAATATTACACCAGAGTAGTTTTGCAAAACATTATCTACTACTTACATACCAAAATTCATTCTCCTTTATCATGGTCTCAGTGCTTGAGATTATGGGAGAGATGGAATCATTTTTTAAAACAATAAATACCTATCCTGTGTTTTCATTCAAAATTTCCAAATTCATCAGGACCCCTTTGCCCTCAACTTGACCTGTAGAACTTTAGGATCAAATCAGTTTCATTTATGATATTGTCTTCTAAGAAGTTTTATAAATAATATAAAAGCAGTAGCTTCAGATTTTAATTAAACTAGTGACAAATCTATAGCACATTAAGCAAAATATATATTTCAGTGATTTTTTTAAACACTTACTGTACAGAAGAAGGAAAGAATCCTGAAAAACTTTTGGAAGAAAAGAATGTTCCTTTTCTCCTCAGTTCAGTCACATTCAATCCTCAAGAAGTTCCTCAACTTTAAAAGCTTTTCATCTAAGCACTAAAGGTAGAAATGTTACAGAAGTCACAGGAATTTCTGGAAAAACTTAATCCTTTCACTGTGCTGCCTAATTTAGTCTTAAGTCTTTTCCAAATGTTGAAATACCCTTTCAGGGCCACAGATCTTACAATTCATAGAGAACTGGAATGCCTGCAGGTAATGGCTGTCGAGTGAATGAGAGATAGGTGCAATTTCTTGACTATGGAAGGAACAGTTGGATCATGGCTAACACAGAGCACAACCTGCCTTGCACTCTTAACCTAGGGCCCTGTCCAGCCTTCCCACCAGCCACTGATTTAGGAGAAGCTGCCATCCAGAAAAGGGACTGATCAATGCATTGAGGCACAGAAGTGCACCTGTGTTGACAACATGATGCTCCTGGGAGGAATGTCCCAAGAGACTGTTGCTACGGAATGTTCTTCCCTTGGAAGAAAAATCACTTCCTGATTGACAAAATTTACATGATAAGACCTCCTGTCCTGCTGAAATAGCACCAGGGAGCTGAAGTGAAGTCACTTTTACTCTGGCTGACAGCCTTATAGACAGGTATGTCAAAAAGAGTAGGTGTCCTGGCTAGGCACATTAAGAACATGAAATGTATTCCATGACTACTGTATATCCATCACGTGGCTTAGGTCAGGGCTAGATTAACTCCAAAAGATCCAAAAAATAGTTTCTGTAACCAAACAAAGGCACTGGATTATGGAGAATCAAGATTAGGGTTCTGCAGCTGGAGGGGAAGATACTTTATAATTAAGCCAGCACCCTCCAGCAGATCTCAGTTGGAGGTACCAGCAGTCTTAGGCAAAAACTGGTTTGAAATCAGCCTTGCTTCCGGCTGAATAGCTCTGCTGGTGAGGTCTGTGTGTTTCTATGGCTCTCACACAGCAAAAGCCCACCTAGAATATCTGAAAATGTGGACCTAATACATCTTTATATTCCTTGCTTTTCATTTCTCTGCAAGATTTATGATTCTGTAAAAAAAAAAAAGAAAGGAGGAAAGGAGGTCTACTGGGTCTATTTGCAAGAATGGCTGCAAAGTTAACCATTAATTTTCTGCTCAAATGCATGGACATGGTGCAAAGTGATCCTTAAATGACAGAGCAGAAGTCAGGTTAAATCTAAAATTCCTATGCTGTTCACTTTTCTAGTTTACCAATCCATGTACAGATGTAACAGCAGGGTAGATCCTTGTCAAGAACAAGGCCTGTCCTGTCTGGATTTCAAGAACAAACTTGCAAAGACCATTGGCCTAAAGTTTGAGGCTAAGTAGGATCTTCCACCTGACTCATATGCATTCCACATCAATATCTCTGATAAACGGCTAAAGCATTTGAACTGAAGCAATTGAAGAGAAATAATACCAAGGGTACTTCCCTCTCAGCTAAGTCAAGCTGTGACAACAGATTCTGAAAGTGGGTATTTTTGTAATACCTTATCATGTAAGTGTCCTTTTTTAATGCCTATTTGTGTAGGGCAGAATAGCACAGTCCTGTCATGTTGAACACGTTTAAGAGCAGTTGGTTGTTTATTTCCCTGAAGCTACATAGTGTTTCTACATCAGTGTGAGACTGAGGTTTGTATCAGGCAAATTCCACAGTGATGTTATTTTTAAAATCATGTCTGATGTTAGTTTACCCTGGCTGACAGAAATTACTCCCTTTCCCATCCCTGCATTCCTACACAACCTGGCCAGCAATACCTGAAATTTGATAGCACACACAGGTATAAACTTAGCCAACTGTTGCATTCTGGCAGTTTCTTGGCCACAACCTGTGGAGTCTATGGGCCTGAAATGAGAGTGATAGAGCAGCTTGCCATTCCTAGAGCTCTTATTTTAATCTCTAGACTCAAGTGCACCTTCTTACCTTGTTGCTTCACACCTGGTTCAGATTTGAAAAAGATCTTGGCAACTCTGAGAGCCATGAAACACTTTGAAGTGATAAGACTACACATTTAGAGCAAGGGATGACTCCTGCAGGACTCTGCCTACATTTCATGTTAGCATCAGATAACAATTCATCCAAGTAAAGTAGATAACTAGCAGATTTTTCCTGTGCATCCACAACAAAGTCTAAACAGCAGGAATAACAACAAAGTGCTTAAACATATAATATTTTCAGAACATAATAGATTTTTAAAAACAGCCTCTGAAAGAAAACAAACCTATGAATATTATAAGTCTCTGCTCAGGTCTCCAAATCACAATTTTACCTGTCTAAATACATGCAACATTAAACTACCTTCTCATTTTCCCATGATCTCTTCAGCTGCCTCAGTGCCAAATGTCTTTGCCACTTGCTCTCATCCTGGAGAGCCCATCTCCTGTACATCTCAGTGCCACTGCCACAGGAGGCTGTGCCTCTTCAGGCCACCTCCCAGGGCTCTGGGTATCAGGGTAGCACAGCCAAACCTCCCAGTCGCCTCTGGCGCTGTCACCCTGTCACCCTGAGCTGATTCAGTGCCAGCCTGTGTCCAGCAGGTCCCCCAGGCACAGGCAGGATGCTGTTCCCTCACAGATGGCCCGTGCCTGCTGTGTGCAGCCAAGGGACATGTAGCACTAAAAGGCAGGATGTTTGGCTGGAGGCTTGCAGGCTGGTGCTGCCTGATCAGGCTGGCTAGTGCCACACATCTGTGTGCTGTTCCTGAGGATCCCTGCAGTGGTCCTCAGAAACAGGCCAGCCCTCACTGCTGTGACCACTTACAGCTGTGTTGACAGGTTGCCTTCTCCCCTTTTATGTCATCAGCATCTTTAATGAGAAAACTCCACTGTTGCTTTCCATGCCACCTGTGTAGCTTATAATTCTTTTCCTCTTCTAATGCATTTCTTTGCTGTAATTTTGGATCATTTTTCTGCTTTGCTTGTCTATGTTTTTTATCAGCAGTACATTATGAAGAAAGTCCTAGGCCCTTTGTAATACCAGGGGGAAAGTTGCCCTTTTTTCCTTAGCACAAAAGCTGCCTGTGCTCACACTGGAGAAGACTACATGCTCAGAAATCCACTGCTGCTTTTGTGCCCCATATAGCATTTCTCTTCCCTTTGGGAATAGCAGTCACAATCAGCAGTTTCTTGGCCACAAACCTGTGCAGTCCATGGGCCTGAAATGAGACTAAGAGAGCAGCTTGCAATTCCTAGAGCTCCTATTTTATGCTCTCTCCAGACTCAAGTGGACTTTCTTACTTTGTCACTTCACACTCAGCTTTGAAAGAGATTTTGGCAGTCCCCTTACTCTGTGTTGGGAAGTGAAAGCACTGAGATAGCAGCACTGCCTTACCCAAACAGGCCAAGAGACAAGGAACTCTGAGCTAGTCAAACTGCTGAGGTTGAAACAGATTTATAAAAACATCTCTATTTATTTATTTGTATATACATTTCTCATCCTCATTCCCCCCCCCCCCCCCCCCAGTAACCTGATATTCATGCAAGCCTATCCCTTTGTTGCATTTTTGCTCCACTTCCTGTCAAATTACTTCATTTTATTTAGCTTCACCTGTCAAAATACATGAGCTAATTCTCTCTATGATGACCTGCCACTGCTCCTTAGTCTCCAGTGACAGGATGCAGCAACTGCATGCCTGCAAAGCCTGTGCCATGGAAATCACTTGGGCATCTTTACATACACATAAACAGAGAAGACAGTCTCAGACTGAAATGCCCTGACCACCTTAGCTCTGCTCTCAGGTGCTGCCAAACAAGAAACCTCCTCTGCCTGCAAACATGGTCCTTTCACACCTTTCATCTCCAGGTTGCCAAATGTTCAATGTGCAGAGTCTAACACAATGGACACCACCATCTCTGAGTTTATCCCTCACCTAAAAATTCCTCTGTGAGGAGTTATTTAGGGGTTTTCGGGGGTAACACAGCATTCTGGTATAATGTAATATGTTCCGAAATATTTTCTTATTCTGTGAATTGACTGCATACTACCTGACTAAAGGCAGCTGCAAAGGAAGGAACTCTCTGTAATATTATGTTATTTATTTTCATAATTTTTATGGCTTTGATGCTGGTTGTTATAATTTATCTGACTTCTCAGTCAATGTGCAGAGCTACCAGAGCTCCATGCCCTCTTGCAGCACAGGAAACCCTTGCCTGGCCAGTCCAAAGGTTGTCCCGCAAGTCATTACTTGCACTGGGAGTGGCGAAATGCAAAGCCAGCGTGTCTTGAGTAAACAGATCCCTTTTTCATCTCCTCTGCAGAAGTGGGTGAGTGAGAATTGGTGTTACACAAAACTGCGTTGATGCTGTTCAAAGTGATGAGTTTTACCCTTAATGTTATACTGAGGGAATCCATGTGGTGGCCAGTGATTGATTACCTTCACAAAGCTCATTTTCACTCAGCAGTGGTGAGTTTTAGAAGGGTGATAATAACAGATATCATTGCTTAAGTTCTCTCTCACAGATTTTCCACTGTCCCATGGAAATCAAAAGGTGATTAATTCCTCTAACAGCTTTTGTGGTACTCTGGAAAAGTTGACATAAAGTGGAAAGTACTGCATATTTACGTGTAGGAGCCAAAGTCCATAATGGGTCCTTTTTAACAACTGAGGATACTACTACAGCACAGAACTGGAAGAACATCTGTAAGGAAATAGGAACAAGACTCTCAGCAGGGATTTCAGGACCTCCACAAGATCAGGAATAAACCAGAAGGCTATGTCCACGTGGGAGCTTGTGCGCTTGAAGAAACAGAACTGGAGCTGGAGGCTTTGGAAAGATGCTTGTCTCACCTTGGAGATGCAGGCTACACAACCTGAATAAGGGAAAAATACATGGCTTGTGTTAAAACAGGGAAATGCTCATTTTTGGGAGATTTGAGCTGAAGTCCTCCCAAGCATGAACCTTTGTAAAAAAAGGACAAAACATACAGGTTGCCTGAGATCCCGAAGGGGTGAAGGAAACACCTGCTGGAGGCAGTTTGCCAGTAGTGCACCATCCTCTTTGGCCAAAGGCTCTGTGGTGGCTGAGGCACGTGCATCCCCCTGCCTAAGAGGGTCAGATTGGCAGCTTGCTCCTCCTCACGAGTGGTACCAACCACAGAGGCAGCAGTGCTGGGAGAGGGCACTGTCATCCCTCATCCTCTCTGCTTCCATGCAAGCAGCAGCAGCTGCTCAGCCCCCTGCCCCTGGCACTTGCCTGAGCAGCGCCTCACGGGGTGCGCAGTGTCAGTAGGAAATGGAAGTAATGAGCCTCAATTAAGCAGCTCCCCATACAGCCGTGGATGAACTTGTCCCAGCAAGAGTACCCAGGCCCAGGGGCTCTGCAGGGTGGTTTTGTGATGTGCAGCTGGTTCAAAGCCATTTGTGGAACACTGAATATTCCTCCTCCCTGTGGGACACACTTGCCCTTTTGAGTACCACATGCATGGGGTGTAGCCAGGGGGAGGCCACGAAACAGAGGATATGAATGCCATTCTTTTTCATACAGGCCTGGTTTTATACATGCCTGTTTACCCAGAAGTTAGAATAGACAAAGGGAGAAAAGGTCTCCACCTTCATAAAAATCATGAAGGCTTTGGCTGACATAACACTAGTTTACTCCTGCAACAAAATTTGGGTGCCTTTTAGCTTTGCGCTCATTAGTGTTTATGTAGGACAACACTTACCTCCACTTAGAGAGCCAGCACAACATTTTGTGTCTTTTCTTCTTCCCAAGTGAGTCTTCAGTGTGGGATTTACATGGTGGCCAGAACTTTTGCAGCCTTCTCCCAGAGGTATATTTCTGCAGTAATATACAGATCTCAAAAGATAAACCATTTATTCCCATTAAGAGTACTTAGGGAGTAAAAAAATAAAAGTCTGTTTAAATTTAGTATCATTACACTTTGTATGGTTTTTTTTTTCCTACCAGGCCTTTTTTTTCCAGCTGTTTTCAAATGAACTGTGCTCCTAAACTTCCAGCCATAATGGAAAGGGGACATCAGCCTCTGATGTCTCTGAGGTTAGGCCACAGAAGCTGTGTTTATTTCCTTCAGGGGAGCAATGCTGCTTGCAGTGGATTTCCCACCTTTTGCAACACGTGAGTCACCAAGTTGACTTTGGCTAAAAGACCATACAAAGCTTGCAGGACTGTACATATATAAGCTTGTACTCAGGGATTAGAGGAGCAGCAGTGTTCACTGCAGAACAGCAATCAGCTGGACAACTGCATGATAAAATTACCTGGTGGGGGGACTTTTGGAATGGGTTTGGGCAGGAGGTGGACTCTTTGCAAGGTGGCATTCAAAGGAGGAGATGAGAAGTTTAATTAATTCAGGGGTTCCAGGTATTTTAGGAAAGGTTTTTACTGACTGACAGTAGGACAATGTTTGCATAATTGCCCAAGCATGCAGCCTTTGAATAATAATAATAATAATATTGCTGTTCTCTGAGATACACTTTGTTTCCAGAAGTGACCTGATATCAGCAGAAGCAAAAGACTCAATTTCACAGTTACTTCGAAACAAAAATAATTATGGGAACACATGCAGAAATTAAAATCTATTACTGGCAATTTGTGCTAAGAAACTAAACATCCCCTAAAGCTAGACAATGTCAACCATTTCAGTTCGGTTTTGTTATGATTGGTTATCCTCTCTGCATCACTATTTAGGCCTGAGAGCTCTTCTTTGCCTGCTCTAATCCCATTCTTTTGCTGTCTTCCATCATGCTGGGGATATTCTAGGTGCTAGACACTGTGTGTATTCAATAAATGTAATTAAAATGTAACCACAACTATCTTTTTCATTTTCCTTATCACAAAAAAAATTACATATTGAATCCTAACAAACTTTATGGATGTGTTTCTCATTTTGAGTCTTAGGCAGTATCCACTGAAGACAAATGGGATAATTTCCCATGAATACAGCACGCACTGATACAAATAATATGGCAACATAAAAAAAAGCCTACTTAAAAATTTCAGGAATGCAAGAATCTCTTTGTCTGAAGATGTGCAACCCCTCCTCTGCTCCTATTCTGTTCCTATAAAGGTGATGCTGTCCTCTGCCTCAAGGCTCAGGGCCACTCTGCTAAAGCCATTTATGCCATCAACACCATCAAGCAGGAAAATATTGCAGTATGAGGTACGCTGTCAGTCAGCTGCTTGGCTTGGTTCCACTCCAAATCAGCTGGGAGGAAATGAGGGTCAAAAAGAAAGTACTTGGCAATGAATCCCAGAATTTTTTCCTCTCCTCTGCATTCCTCACCCACCTTCATTTCATAGCTTTGCTGCAAAGAGCTGAAGAGAAAAAGAAACGGTACAAGTCTAAAGCCATTTTTGATAATGTGTTTTAGTACCAAATTCCCAATCTATGCTTTTCCAGGTGGCATGTTTCTATCCCTCCTGCTATAACCTAGAAGTATCTACAGTTTCTGTCCTGACCAGTTGGATATTTAAATGCACAGCCATTTATACTTTCGAGAATTCAAATCTGCAATTTCAAAATGGAATTATGCCAATCACATTTTCTATCTGGCTAAATTCGTTGTTAGGAAATCAGGATGACACAGGGTCACCTAATGGAAAGACACTGACATTTCCTCCATGGTTTATTTCTATCCTCCAGTCCAAACTGAAGTGAGCTTATGTTCTCAGCTTAGTTTGTCTCTGGCAATGAAAAGTAGTTTTGCTTTAGAAAAAGGCTTAGAAGTGGTATGAGGATCTCATTCATTTATTTCTCATAGGAAATACATTCTTTTTTGGTCTCCTCAGAGGGATGTGTCCTTGTAGGCAGGTTCAGCACTGCCAGGGGAGGGGAAAAGCAATCATTTCCAGCTTCATGATCATGGTTTCAAGAATCATCTTGGCTGGGCATTAGCATTAGTCTCTGTATATATGTCTGAGGGAGGATAGGATCTCAAAATGAGTAAACAGGCAAATCCAAACAAGAGAGTAATCTCTTCTGTGTCCTTAGTGAGTAGGACAAGAAGTGAGCTTGCCTGCATCTAGAGGTGTTAAGAAAGAGCAAAGTTAGAGAATCCCTGAGAAAAATTGCCCAATGAAGTGTGGAGTCGCTGTTGGTGGAGGTGCTCAACAAGGCACTGCTCCTGGGGAGATGCAGATATTGTCAATGGCAGAATAAAGAACCTCTTGATAGACATTCCACCCCTGTGAATAACACAAATGTTTACTCCCACCAGCTTTTTGGGTTCTTAGATCTTTTAGCACTGAGAGCAGTGACAGAACATCTCGGTTCTTCCTACCTCATGTCACATGAGAGTATGCTAAAAGCAACAGGGAAGACAGGGAAAACATAGCCTCAGAGCATGAAACATGGAAAATAAGGATATGCTGATGGCATGTGAGCCATCCTTCAGTCTCCAGGTGAAATCCTGGGCCTTGGCAAGCATGCAGACAGCTCCTGGATGTCTGTGTTTGCCTGACACCAGAACAGCTGATGGCACAACACGTCTGCGGGTCATCCAGATAATTCAGTGGTCTCATAAACTTTATGAACTATTGTTCAGCAAAACTCAATAATTTTAAAAAAATATGCTGCAGGTAACATGGAGAACAGCTGACAAACTCCAGGAGTAAAGAAACCACCTAAAAAAACTAACACCACAGGCTGCCATTGGAATGAGACAGGCTCCACATGAACTGATGGCTGCCAGAGCTGTGTTCGTAGGCTGAGAACTTTTCATTTTAGTGCCCTTTTAAAGAAGCTGAGAATATCCACTAACCCTGAGAACAAACATATCATTTTAAAGTAGAATAGGCCTGTAAGACTTTTTAACACTTGTTCGTTGATTATATTAATGCCAGAATATATTAAAGAAGTGCAATATAAATTTGATTTTAATTGTTTTGTACACACGCCAGTGAAAAGGAACTGATTGGATACAGTTCACAGGCAGTATGTTAATACGTTATTTTCATATGATGATAGCTTTGCATAATCTTTCTTTTTCCAAGATTTAGAAGAACCTGTTGTTAACCAAAGCACAGGAGAGAGGAAGAATACGATTTACATAAAATTGGCTACCCTACACATTAATTAGTAATGTGGCTGAGCGGAAGGTGTGTTCACTTAGTAGAAAGTACACTTTATAATTTATACACCAGCTGTTTCAGTGCTTTCTAGTCCATTTTCCTCCCTGCCTGCCTCTAATGAAATCGTGTTACTGGAGAATTGACTGGGGTGAATTGAGATTTTAATCCCATTGACGCTTCTCTATGGAAAGGCACACTGGTGGGAACTTTTAATGGAAGGTCTGTAATCAGAAGACACTTGTATTCAGTCCCCCACTATAATGACTCTCATCAAATGTTAAAGCCCAGGCAGTGTGCAGAAGGCTAGAATTTCAAGGTTTTTGACCAACCCCATTTGAGGCATTCCTCTGGGAGTGTGTGATTACTCAAGTTTAGCAGTTTATTGCCTCATCTTTCAATATCCAGTGAAGCACAAAATTCTCATCTAGGTTGCTCTTTTTACTTAAAGAACAGGCCAAAATAGACTGCAGAGCTACTAGCACTGTCATTGAGGTTAATTCTTGCTTCTCAGTTAACAGGAGATCAATGGAAAAGCTTTAAAATATTAGAACACAAATGCCGCTTAGTCTCTAAAAATGCTCAGCTGCCTTTGTAAAAATTCTGGTTCATACCACACTTTACCAACACATGCTCTCATTTATTTATTACCAATTGCTTTTTTAAGGCTAAGAGTAACATTAATTGAGAGGTGGTGCTGTTCTGCAAAGAAGGATGTAAACATGTATTAAAATCCAGCAGAGCGAACAGTTTTCCTATTCTCCAAACTTTGCAGTCAAGAAAAGTACAGTCATTAAAAAGAGGTGGTCAAAAAACAAGCTGAATTGGGAGTTAATGGGACTCATTACGTCGGTTGCATGTTAGTAATGTCTCCTTCTCTACCAGAAAAACAAGCAGAAATAGACACAGAAAAGCAAAACCCACTTAAACAAATGCCTGTTAAAATCCCTGTGAGGAGAATGCATTTGCTCTGAACAGACACAAACACATCAATTAATACAGTGGAAGCCACTTATACAAATACATGTTAAGAAATAAACTGGAAAAATGAAGGAACTTCTGACAAAAGATGTCAGATGCTGTTGAAAGGAATAAATCTATTTAAAAGACAACATGTTTTTCAAATGCAGCAAGTCAAAATAGAAGGAATAATAGGAAGAATGCCTCTGAAGAATTAATGTTAAATAAAAAAGGAAAAAATCTTTCCCTTCCTTCTTCTTTTTCCTCCTCCCCAAAAGAAGAATCAAGATGAGAGTTTCTTTAATAAGCATTTCTCTGGCAACTTAATGAATACATTTGAATGACTTTCCTTATTCCCTGTTCCTTTCTTATTGAATTGGTCAGACAAAGGTCTAATTTGGGAGTTTTTTTACTTAAAGGAGCTCTTTCTTTCTGATACTTCTTTCGGGCCAGCATGGGTTCAGGATTTTCCCCTCCTTGTGCAATTCATTCCCTCTAGTCCCTTTCTTATTTTAGTTATTTCAAAAAAATGTTAGGATCCACTTGTTATTAGAGGTTCCTTTTTTATTGCTTCCAACCTGAATAGGTGCCTACATTCTCACATTCCCTGCAGAATTCATGGCAGTTATTGTATATGTACTATAATTCATACAGGAAGCATTACAATGTAGCTTTTCACCAGATTATGTTTGTGGGCATTTTTCAGGGCTTGTTTAATTGCTTATTTAATTTCAGGGCTTAAATTAATCTATATGTCTATAGATTTTTTTTCTGTATGTCTGCAAGTGCCTTTTAGGAGGTCTTTCTTTAGACTTTTAGACTTCCCACTCAAATTTGGTGGATTAAAGTGTTCCAAGTGTCCAAATTTGAAGGGAACATCCAAACGTCAGAATTCTTTAGAGTTTCTGTAGCAAGTAATGAATGCCTTTTGTTATATCAGCCCTAATTTTTCCAGGCTCTCTCCTAGTTCCTTTTACCAGCCTCCTGTCCACTTCTTTGAGAGTTTTCTCACTCTCCATGCTGGCAAGCCAGCCTCTGTTCCCAACAAGCTTTCTGCTGGTGTCTCTCAAGGGTACCAATCCATACATCAATGATCTGCATGCTCCGCAGGCATTTGTTAATTTATTTCCTCGGCACCTATATTAGGCATGGAATATTACATTAGTTTGGCAGAGAGAGAGCTGAAACAGAGACAAGCAACTGAGTCACCCAAGGGCACTCAGAAAAATTGCTCGAGGGCCAGAAATCTCATCAGGCTCTCATTTCTTAAACATAGATAGTGCTGAATAAGTTTCCTAAGTGGTCCTAATCGACCAAAAAGAACAAGATACAAATTCAGACATTCTGAAGTTGTGCCTAACCAGAACATACCAGCATCTTACTATGTGAGCTATCTTTTCTAGCTCTCCAGAAGGAAACAGCTTAGCAACTAATAAGTAAGGCCACTAAAAGCAGACTAAATTTGAAGAAATGTGAGAGTCTTTCTGTAAGGGGCAAGGAGGCTCCTGAGCACAGACTAGCACTTCACACTCACCTTTCCTATTGAAGCTGACCTAGTTATGAACTCTCCATTTTGAAAAGGACACACCAAAGAAAACGTGGAGACTGTTGTGAGATAGAGTTGGTCAGAGGGAAAAGAAAAAGATGCATCAGCACAATAAAATAATTGGCCAGGTAGTAGCATTGCTGGAAAGGACTGAAAGGAGCCCTGGATCATGAATGGAGCAAGGAATCAGCAATTCTGTTACCAAAACTAAAGAGTGAGGAGTTTGCAAGGTGTAAATAGAGTTGTCGTGTAAGAAAGGAAGGGAAGAAGGAAAATTTGTTCTAAAAAGAAAAACCACAGGGATAGAAAGCATGTCTCATGTTTCAGGGCTCTCCAGCACCATCTCTCTAGGATGCTTAGAGCATCTTTCTGCCCTTAGGAAGGTGCTGCTTAGGAGCAATCTGTATCACCAGACTAGAACTACAGAAAGGGAAAAGAACTGTGTTTTCTGATTGGAATAGGCTCTGGATAGGCTCTGCCAGTTCCACTATTTCTGTAGTGCCTTCTGAATGTGTCAGTCACAGGTTAATCTGGCCACATACTTATTGTAAAAGATCAAAAGCTCTAGATCCAAATATTTTGTTTTGCAAATAAGAAAACCTCAGATTTTTGTTTCACCCTGTTTAGGTTTCTTCCGTTGCTGTGTTTGCTTCCGTTGGTTACTTTTTGGAAATATGGAGTGTGGCAAATTGCCCCTGGAGTAAAGACAGCAAAACTCCAAATGTGGTGGAGGCAGAAAATATAAAGAAATACTCACATGACAGGAATGTGTCTGTCTTAAGTTCTGACTGTTACTAAGGCACGACTGCCCATGTGCTACTTGAGCTGCAAAACAGAGCAAAGAGAGTCATAGGAATAACAAGACCTTCTGCTTCTAACAAAAATATTGCTGTTTATAGCAGGGAAACCCTCTAAAATACATTTGCACAGCACTTAGCACAATGAGCTCTGGTCTTCAGTGATACAACAGTAATAACTGTCAATAACACTGTTTATGGACATTTTCTCTTTTCAACAACATAAGGGTGCTTTTCTAATCCACAAAGGCTGTAAACTTGAACTATAGCACTATTTCTAAGGGCAGAAGTGAGACCAGAGATCAGGCAGATGAAGCGTGTCTTTTGTGATTTATCTGCTCGCTGCCACCACCACCTTCTTTCTGCAGTGAAGCCATAAGGAGGGGATCATCAGTGCTTAACTCAAATGTAAATAAGTAAAACATCTTCTGGAGGCCCAAGCAATAATCCCATTCAGACAGACATAAAAACTGGTATGACTGGGAAGTATAAGCCATCTACACTTCCTGTATAATGCAGCTATAGGGTAATTTCACAGGAAAAGTACAGCCTTTGTTCTGTGAAAAATCAACATAAGATAAACTAGGCAGAAATACAGACATCTATGGTAGGAGACAATCCCTCGAGTCCCAGGGGATAGAGCAGCCAGCCTGATGTAGCACAGGTCTTCCCCCTCCCCAGACTAGAGCTGTAGAGTCCACAGCATTCATGAATTTTTTGGCTTCTGTTAATCTCTAGTAGCTTAACACACCATATGTTTTTTCCCCAGGACAGGCTGCCTTCCACAGCGTGGTCCTAAGGAAAGGAAGGAAAAAGCCCCCAAATCTAGTACTGCCATTCAGAGAGAAAAGGCAAAGTCAACAGCCACAGAAGAAAGAAATGTCATTGAAATTTTGTAGTGTTGAATCACTTAAATGAGATCATAAGCTACTATAATATATTGATTTTTTTTGCATTTCCTGGGAGGATGCCATTTGAAAGAGACAAGGTTCTTTCTATTTGCTTTTAGGCATTATTTAATACCAAGTTTTACTCTTCTATGTAAAAATTCAGTTGTGTGCCAGTAACTTCATGAGCATACTTTTGTCATATCCACAGGGATATAAAATGGTCATACAGCTCAGAGCTCAGTAATATGCAGTAAGTTTTCTTATAAATTCCTGTGACCTACAAAAAACACTTTTGTATGTTAATATCTTCAATAGATCGATCTAGCTTCCCTTAATATTTTATGACCATGTATGTTTAACAGGGAAGATGCTTATAGTGATAGTATTTTACACCCTTTAATTACACACTAAATCCAAATGCAGCTCCACAGTTTCTTACAGGAAACAGCAATAGCAGTGGCAGTTACAAAAGTGAATGAAGCAAGGAATAGGTTATTCATTCCCTGCACAGAAGACCCAGCATAGGAGGAAACCGTTTTCTTTGAATTTTCAATAATGAAGATGCCCATGCAAGTCAAATGCATAGCATAGCAAGTTTCTACTGCTTAGGCTATATCTGGCTTTTCCCCAGGAGTTTTAGTACCAAAAATATCCCTTTTCTGCAATAGCCCTTCATGATTTGGTTTGCTTTCAGCAAAGGGCGTTCCTTTACCTGAGCAACACAGCCAAGATAGGATGAAGTGCACATGTTGTTATTTTCCACACGAATCACTGACACGGTGACTTAATTTTCAAATAGGATGGAAAAGCAACACTATGGAATCTAGTAAGATGGGCGAAGGAATATGAATTTGCAAAGACCTAATGAATAACTCTTCTGCAGATAGTGACTAAGTGCAGGAAATATCTGATGGCTGATGTTTTGGACGAAATGACCTGCAATCATGAATTCACAATATTACATGCTCTGGAGATTTTTACAGCACTCAGGTGGTAGACTAGGATAGATAACTTCCAGAAAGGTGTATTTGTCCCACCAATAATCAATACTCCAAAACACATTCAATTTCTTGTACTTTTTGGAAAAAAAACCCAACTGAAACAGACTGACTTTACAGCTAAACTGTAAGCAGAACTCACTGTCTGAAAGGTAAATGTAATCTATTAGGAAATGAAAAAAATACTAAAAATACACATCATCAGTTAGTCCAAAGGTAATATATAGCCTATTGAAGGAGGGTGATGTAGAATAGGCCTAATCATCACCCAGTGCAAAGAGACCACACTGATTTTGATATACCTGTCCACAGCTGATCTGGGCAATGATCTGATTGCCAGAATAGTATTTTGGGTTTTGTCCTTGCAGTCTGGCGTGTGCCACAGCGAGACCCCCTTGCCGGATGGCTGTGGCAGTGTCTGGTAGAAAAATCTGTGTCTGTGTGTCTGTCAGTGCTCTCTGTGCCTCTCACATGGGCCCAGCTGCTGTGCCTGGAGAGTCACCTGGAGCCGACAGACCAGAAGCACCAGCATCACATTTTCCGTAAGAAGCTGTTCTTTGTGGCCACAGAGCTCCTGCTGAGCTCAGCCTTTCACAGCCTCTTGCAGCAGGCACTGGCTGATGGAGCCAGGTCCTGGGAGAGGGTCTGGGTGCAGACTGCTCTCCTGGGAGAAATCCCAGCAGGAGCGGCTCCCAGGAAGCCCCCGAGTGCCACTGGACTGGTGTAGCTACACACAGCCTGCAGTGCGTGCTTACAAACACTGCTGTGACCACGGCGCAGGAACCGAGCTCCTGTTACATGTTTACACGGAATGGAAAGTGGATCCACGAAGCAGCACATATGTTTGTCTGATAGTCGTTAAACAGGGATTTGACTGCAGATCTTCTGGGAGAAATCTAGCAGGAAAGAGCTGAGTATCTGCCTCAGTCTTGGCATGCAATAGTGCAGCTCCATTACCATTAGGGAATTGGCATATGTCTGGAATTAGGTACTGGCAATCAAGCCACTTCTTTACAAATAAGTAAAAAAAGGGAACACACTGTTATCAAATTGATTCAGGCATCTGGGACACAGTGGGTGTATACTATTGATTATTTTCATTCAGGTTTTAAAGTGAATTTACTTTGGCCGACTGCTCTGCTTTCATATTTACTTGCCATGAACATTCGAGTGATCAAGTTTTACTTACACAGATGTGACCTTGACCAAGTCCTTTTACCCCTCTGTGCTTCCATTTCCTCCTTTTCTCTTACCTGTCTCAGTTATAAACTCAAATAGATTGCCTCTATCGAGGTCCATACCTTAATTAATTAAGTACACTGGGCACTGTCTTGTCTGGGATCACGCCACACAACTCTAATATGAATCAGAGTAACAATAACTTGTGCAAAATGCATTTCCAAATCTCATATATCGATGGTGTTAGAGGAAAGGAATTTGAAATTCAGAGGTGACATTTGAGCCAGATGCACTTGCTTTCTCGCTCATCCAAACACATAACCCATCTGCCCAGTGGTGGTGAGGCCATGCTGCTCAGTGTGGGCTACTTGTATCAAATTACTTCCCGGTGGGATAGAAAAAATAGGAAAAAACTATTCACAAAAGACTGACAAACTGAAAGCCAGTACAGAACCACATTCTGATCTGCTCAGAGAAATTTCAAGAGCAGGGAAAAACCCAACTACTTTTGTCTGATATTTTACTTGAGCATTACATTGCACCTCAGTGGCTTCTTAAACTGCTTGAGTTCCCCGGTAGAACACATAGTTTATAAATAGGAGCAAACATTGTAATAAAAAGGTTTTTAAATTTCTCTGTGATCAGACAGGTATGTGGCCTCTAGGTCTCTTGTTTACAAAGAGTTGTATATGTATGACTTTTGCCTTCTGTCTCCTTTGGCTCCATATTTTTCCACACATTTGTGGGAATTAAATAGCTTGGAGATCTCTCCCCTGCTCAGCTTTGCTGAGGCTCTACAACAGGTTCAAGAACAAGTAGAGAGTAACTCACAGACAACAGACCTGTAGAATCCATATTTCCATAGGAGCTCTGGCTGTGGCCTTGCAGAAGCTGTTGTGCCAAGGGCACACGGACAGCACCAGTGCCAAACACAGTCCTGTTCCCATAAGTTTGGGATGTCGAGGACAGATAGAATTTCTTACAGCATCTCCCTCTTCACCACAGGACAAGTAAGAGGGAGTGGAGATGCAGAGAAAGACAGTAGCTTATGTCTCTTATGGAACAACACCAAAAATGTGCTTTTGGGTAGCCCAAAGGGGAAAAGCAGCTGCTCAGCAGAGAACTCCCTACATACCCATTCCTTGCCACTTATCACTTCCAATGGACAACCAGTTCAGCCTCCCAGACCACAAATCCCAGGATCAGAGAGCACACAGGCCTGAAGGCTGGCTGATCCTGTATTATTTAAACCCTCTACTAATGAGGGCCAGATTCTCACTGCTGTAAATCGAGACAATGTCACTGAACACACTCAAGGCAGGTAAAAGTAAAGCAGCTGAGGATGGTTTAACCAATACAACCCCCGAGTGCATTTACTCAATAAGGAAAAAGAGAGAATGTCCTTGGTTCTTGGGGGATATTTGGTTAGTATTTCTGGGTTTTGTGTTAGCTTTTTCTTGGAGTTTTTCTTTTAGGAAGGAGGAGTGAGGTGAGAGGAATAGTGTTTGGCCTGCTTGGGATGCAGAGCGGAAGTTGGGAAGCAATGCAAAAGAGCACTTTAATAAGTAGGGACTACCAAATGAAATGCTGGGGTTTTCTTCCTGTGGATGAAGAAAGCTAAATACAATATTCATGTTACCTCAGTTTCTTCCATCGCTCCAGACAAAACCATTGCCAAGACAAAATAACCCCCTCTGCTGTTGCATAAACTCTTCATGTGCAGTTATTTGTACTAGCCAAACAGAAAGAAATTAATCCCATTTCGAGCACTGAATGTGTGGCCAGAGATTTCATTATATTGTTACCATTTGGGACAAATACGCAGGAAGAAAAGAAAACTCTGCCAGGATTTCAAACTGAAATGTACATTTAAAACTTAGCTCGTGACTTCCCAGGGCCATTGCGAGGTTTTTTCCCTGATGTTTCACCCTGGAGGCATCATGTTGTGAGTTCAGCAGGGAAGATGCTGCCATGACTTATACCTCATCAGATCAAAGGCATTGCATGGAGCACCAGGGACAGATATGATTCCTTGGACTAATTTTATTATTTTAACTCCACTGACTTCAGGGCGTTACACCAATGATGAATTTGGCTCATCATACAGCAAATGAAGCTTAGCATCTTTTGTTCCAAGTCTTCCTTTCTATCCACCTCCTCTGCTACCACCTGCTATTACTCTTTGAGTATGTTTACACCACATATTGCAAACAGCCAGGAGCAAGCTCTGCCCACGCTCCAATCTGACAGAAGCCATGTGATGGCACTGGCACCAAGCCTGTGCTAATAATCCCTCATGAGAATGTTTTTTTTCAGTGAATAGCACAGGCGCGATGAGTGTACATCTATCCATACAGTATCAACACGCCCAAAAGAGTAATCTGTGCTGGAAATCTCTTTACAGGTCTGGAATCTTCTCCTTCTCTCTTTACTTTTCCCACAGGTCTCCTACCTGCACTCATAATCCCCACAGTAAGAAAAATGCTCCTGAGTGCTACAGAGAATTGCTGTTTTCACTTAGTGCAGAACCTTTCAGTACTGCTCAGCCCTAGGTCCTGAGCTTTCTTCTCTACCAGTTTAAACAGGTTTTGCACCCAAAGAGTTGACAAAATGATCCCACATCATACCACAGCTGCCTCCCTTTCTTTCTACTGCTGCACTACTTTCCTTTGCCTTCTGCACCAACATCCCTAAGGCTTGTTGATGGTGCTGCTCCTGCACATGACTCATCCCCCTCTTTGCAGTAATACCTATTAAATTTCCTGGGTTCTTATTTGGCAGCTTCATCTTTTGCATTGCAAGACCTGGCAAAGCATTCCTTGGGGTCTCATTGCTCCACCATATCCCTGACCTGCACTGTGGAGAAGACAAACCTGTAAATACCACCATGACTGGGCTTCCACAGCTAGATCCAAGGCCTTGTGGTGTCTGTGAAAAAGTATCATGTAATTTCTATCTCTTGCAATTCATTTCCTCTGACGTAGGCAGCAGGTGGATGCTCCATATTTTCAAACAATTTAAAGCTACCTAAATATTTACTTTACTTTTGTTATCAGTTGAAATGAATGACCACACACCAAGATAATCCAAGTCATCCAAGGAGTCCCACTCCTTGATGGTTTTCTACACAGCATTCAGTCGCACACTCCCGACTCAGAGCTTTGGGTTGCTCAGCAGGTACACAGAAGCAGAATCACAGCACTCTCATGGCTTCAGTACCCTCACTTACAAACTCAGGCTGTGTATGTACATTCCTATTTCTCTGCATTGTTCAGTCATATGAAATTCCTTCCTCTATCCCAAATACAGGGTGGATCCAGGAAACAGTTCCAGGGCAAGAGGCACTCATTTTAAAATCAATTATTTGCATGCCTATGCAATATTTTTGCATTAATGGAAGCCAAAAGAGAAGCCACCAGAGGTTTTCCATGAGCTTTACCTTTACTAATAGCTTTGCAAAAATTTAGCCCATAAGTATCCCAAATTAAACAGAACCAGCAAAGGAATGTAGCTCAAGAAAGAAGAGTCAAGTGAAGTGCACAGAAGCACACCAAGAAGATAGAAATAAGATAAACATTTTACTTTCCTCAAAACCAGCAATGAAAATATTCCAAAAATTAACATTTTTTCTGCATCTACTTGGCCACATTTACTCTCCTTTCAGCATCTTTGTTAATATTAAAAGATTTTAAGCTCAGAAGATGCAGTATCACCCCATCTTTCTTCAAATCTGAGACTGCTAATGAAAGACCTTGTAAAAGTTATGTGGAGTTTGTCTTGGCAAAGGATTAGAGAGATACCTTTCCAGAGCTTAGCAGTAGCTCATGAATTGTCTGTTGATGCAGGCAAAGGGAACCAGAGAATCCAAATATCACTCCACACTCTGCAACCTGTGTTTTTTTCCCATGGGCTGCTGTTTCCAGTGAACAGTTCCACTTCTCAGCGATAAAGAAAAATTACTTAAAAGCCACTTGATCTGTGTTGTCTCCATTCAAAAAGAATCTAACCTGATTTATTGTTCCTCAAATGGCTGAAACACTACTTCACTTAATGTCATTAAAAACCTGATATCGGCACCCAGCCCTAATAAAAGCATCGAGAACATGGTAGTAACCTACCCATAGAAGGAAAATGAAGCTGTCATTTCTCAATATAATTAAACCTGGTTTCAAAAATCCAAAGGTCTGTAATATGAATTACACTAATTACTTCTTGTGGTTTAAACATTGATTTCAATGTTAAATTTAATGGACTTAATGGATGTTGCTTTTCCCATCAGACTGGTGGCCGATGTTTGTCTTGTTTCTTGACCACTTATAGATTTCTGTTGACCCTTTAAACATATTACAATCGGCAGCCTGCTCATTCTTCGTGCATGAGAGTACCACTATTACTTTCCATGGATAATCCCAGCTTCCATGTAACCTGTCTCCCGGAGTTATTTTTGGCAGCCAAAAGCATACATACTCCAGGAAATAGAAAAAGAGATTATTGGACTAAATTTTCAGAAATGTGCAAGCAATTAATTTTGCCTGGGCAGTATGCGAAATCCAAACAAACATTAGGAAATAGCAAAACGTGCAAAAATTCACAGAGCAGAAGTGCTGCTGTTTGCTGCACACCAGTCCCTTTCCTGCATTTCTTCATTGCTGAGCGGAGTCAAAACAAAGAAGTAGGGATGCTGAGCCTAGCTCTGAGCTCCAACTGATGTTGGAATCAGAAGCTGTTGGAATCCATGGAAAAAAATTTTGGAACCAGGTTCCCTCTTGAACTTTCTGCTTATCCGGAAAACGTCAAAAGGAATGCGCGGGTTGAACAAATAAGAAATACATTAAAAATAATAAACTGTGGGCTTTCTGTTGACTTAATGACAGAACCCCCATGGATTTCAAGGAGAGTCAGATGAGATACATTTCATGTGTGATCAATGGGAGCAAAGGAGCAACTCTGTATTTGGGCTCACAACCAAGAGACACCCTGAGAGGGTAATGTTTAATGCTTTGATTCTCTTCAGGAGCTGGAATCAATCAATGTTGTGTCCAGGCTAGATGGTGTGGCTTGCTCCACTGTTGAGAACACAAACAAAGCCCGAGTTCCTCAGATCACAGGGTGTGCCTCCATATGAATTTATAAGGCTCTACTTGGGAGGGGAGGCCTAACCCTGAAGATCCAGGTGTAAATAACAAGGAGTGCTGGTTTCCTCATATTCTGGGAAACAAGGCCATTTTCAAATAAGTCCATAAATAAAGAACTTAGGAGAGGGTTTTCAAAGTACCTCATGCTGAAAATCTTGTTCTCCTAATATGTCACAGTTGCTGAAGGCATCCTAGGATAAGGTTGAAACAACAGTAGAATGCCTGTTTTCCCACCAAACTGGGTTTGCATTTGTTTTCCACAGACAAGGGAACATTGATGCCAAAAAGGAATCAGTACCTTGAGATATTTGCACCTTTTTTTTTCTGCAACCAAAACTCTAGATGCTATATGAGAGGTAGTTAGTAAGAATGGAAAGAAGTCTACAAATATTTATAAATTAAGTCTATCAGGACACCTATAGCTGCAGTGAAGTCAAGTAGAAGAGTTTGCTACAACCAAAGAATTGCCATTTGTGGCTCAGGACAGCAGAATTATCACACATTTATCTATGGCAGTCTTGTTACAGTGGCGATACCAAGGGGGAATCATCATTCAGGAAAATGATCTTCCTCTTTCTCTCTGTTTGTGGTACATTCCTGAGCAAAGTTGTGCTGCTGTATTTGTCACTGGCTGTGCCTGAAACTGTAACTGGTATGACTTTTAAAAGAATAACATTAGCATGGAGGAATCCTGCCAGCACCCAAATGACTATGTCTAACCAGGGCCTAAAACATCTGTGCATAAGTGAAAAAATATATATGATCCCTAGGTGGATTGAAAGATTTGACAGAGTCAAAACACACAGCTCTAGGAAAATCTTGTTTTGTTAAGGGCCAAGTAATCAGCATATATAAACTTGTATGATTCCACTGACACCAGCGATGCTCCGCTGATTCACATCAGCTGAGGAACCTTGTCTCATAAGTATGTTTTTCTTTCTGTATGGGAATTTACGCAGCCCAGAATTAAAGAGTAGAACATAATCCTGAAAGAAAAGGCAGAAGATTTTGGAGAGGTAATTTAATTATTTCAATTTAGGAATTCAAGTTGAATTAGAACACACCGAGGGTTTCTTACACAAATCCTACTCAATAGGGAAAACTTTTCTGGATGTTTAGAAAGGCCTTTGGGCTGAACTGCCAGCACTGGCCTCCTGGCCAGGGTCTAATGAGAGGAGACAGAGCATGACCTATTATGTCTCAGAGTTTGACCGGATGGAGACTTTTGGCAGGTGTGTACTGCCATGTGCAGCTCCTGTGTAAACTCTGCAGTTTCATGATTGCACAAAACCTTCTTATAGCTAGAAGATATCTGAGTTTGTAATGTATGCCTTTCCAGGCATACAAAATAATTCTTGATTATTTTCTATCTTAATATCAAGATGCAAAGATGACAGGTTAGCAAATCCTTCTCCTTCCCAATGTAACTCTGTAAGAAAATAATTAAGCAATGGAAGTAGCTGGAGAAAATGCTTCTCTAGTCATCTTTACTGGTCACAGCCCAAAGTCAAACATAGCCAGCCATCAAAATTCCATTCTGTTTTGACATTGGATGATGAAGATATGTTTGTTTCATTACTCACTGAACTTTCCTCTCCTCCTTTCTAGCAAGGATTGACTCCTGCCACATTACTTTTTAGAACTACCCAGGTAACTTTCTAAGCAGATCATACAGTTCCAAAGGTTGAATCTTCCTCTTTCCCACCTCAGAGCTACATGTTTTAACCAGTCCATGGACTTTCCTGGGGTCTTGTCTCTGGGAAGACAGCAGCCCCTCATTCCTGCAAAGTCTCCCACAGACCCTGCTCAGGGCAGCAGTGCAGATGCCCACGACTCACTTTCTCACTTTTGCCTTACTAAAACAAAGTAACTAATACCATGTTTTCTCATCTCCTTGGGCATGAGGGAGGACAGATTCTTTAAAATAATGATTTTAATTCACAGTACTTAAAAATAGGCTCTTAACTCTATATGCTGGCATCTAAATAAAAGCAGCCTGACTTTGAGAGGTGCTAAGCATTTGCACCTCCTAGCAATGTGTACACGAGCTGTTTTAAAGATCTCCAAAGATACAGATTTTCTTCCCTGCCAATACCATTTCTCTCTCCTTCAATATAATTTTATAGGCCATCCATTTTGACATTACATCAAATTAACACTAAAAACACACCTACCGCTTTGGATAGAGCTTTTGAGAACTCACTCTTCCCAACGCATGAGGCAGGGTGCCTACTTTGTGTTACAGACAAGTTCACATTTAACTTCGAACATTTGCACGAGTCACAGAGAATTAATTTTGACTTCTGTGTTGTCCTGAACAATGACATTTTCCTGAATCGGGGACAAAGAAAGTCATTGGAAAAGCAGTGACAGCAGAAGAGATCATGTTTGTGCAGTTTAGCAGGGGCATCTGTTTCTCTAAATGAGACCCCAAAAGAAAAATAACAACCAAGAAAAAAATTTATTCAGTAAGAGCTGAAAAAAATAAAACTAACCAAAACCAGAAAAATTTCTCCTGGATCCTCCAGACAAATTAGCCTATAGAGTCAGGAATGCTAAAGAAAAGGGAGAGTGCATTGCTGTGAACTCGTCTGAGCTTTCGTATCTCTTCCATTAGGTAATTTTCAAGTAGTGTTGATCTAGCAGTTTCAATTTCATTCAGAAGAGGCTAAACAATGTTAGATGTTAATGTCTTCCTTTCAGGTTTGCTTTACAATTCACTACTGCTTTTTCTACTCTTAAGCCTGTGCTCCGATATATAACCAGTTATATATTCCTTATTAAAAATGTACAATGTTTCAGAAAATTGAAATAGTTTTCAAAATTGTCCCCATTGGTAATTCTGCATTTGATTGTCAAAAACGTTAATCTTTTCTCAGGCCTGAAATTATGAGCCAGCTTTATTGGTCAAAGGCCATAATAATTTGAGCTCTTATTTTATAAACTCATTTCTGCCGAGTGATATCCTGATAGGAGCAAGAATAATAAATCACAAACATGTCCCCCAAGATTGCATTGTAAATGTCAAACTAGACAGGAAATTGTAATTAAAGAAAGGAAATTGCTACAAAGAAGCACTTGATTTTAAAATGAGCTAAGCACAGAATTTTCTAAGCATTTAATTATAGACCAATTTCAACTGACTGCTTTGCTTTTGCAGTCATATTTCTTATTATAACTCTTCCACATAGTAACCAAATCACCGTGCTTACTCTGGTCAGGAGCATTACTACATAACACTGCATAAGCATGGGGATTACCAACTTTACAGGAACCATTATCACGTTTTAGTGTGATGGACAGCAATATCAGAATTTTAAATCAGTGGCAATCTGATTTTAACTCGGCAACTGAGTGGAAATCTTTTCATAACAGCAACTGCACCTTTTGGCACCTCACTCTTGAACAAGCAGCAGGACCAGTTTTGAAACACCTGGACTGACAAACGCCTGGGTAAGTGAATAATGTGGTCAGGGACAGAAAATCTGCCATCACAAAAAAGTCCCTGTGATCCACGAAGGCTGCTGTGGTTCCTATCAATCCAGACAGAGCTTTCCAGTGCCATAAAAAAAAGGTGGTATTCACTTTTTCTCCAATGCATATAAGTCAGGAAAGAAAGGATTTAGGGAGGAAAACAGTATGTTCTAGTAACACTAGTCTAGCAAACCACTAAAATATATGGGTTGTTGTGCACTGAGCAACTCCAAGCAGCATTTTTGGGCCCTAAATTCTGCTATTGACCCTTTGTTTTTTACTGATCTTCTGTTTCAAGAGAGTTAACAGGCCTTAAAACCCCTTCTTTCCATCTTCTCAGCCAGACCCGGGAGTTAATCCCCATCTTGCCAGCCATCTTTTTTCTGCTTCTTGTCAATACCACAGTGGTATAAGTGGCAAGACTGAAGTGCACACTTCTCTTTTTCTTTAGCATAGCCTAAAACTTTATTGGAAGTAAAATATACTATATACCAGCACACTGTATCTTCTTTGATTTGAAAAGACAGATATGCAGAAAAACTCTTCTACAAGACTGAAGCTGGAGAAAATCCTGTTACACTGAATCCTCATTAGGACCTAGCAAAATTCACTGAATACTTGACACTGCATATTTCCAACAAGTAAGGAATAAATCAAGATGCAGATGGGATCATTTGCACCCATAAGCTGACTGCAATGGAAATATTATGCTGCTGCAGGAGCAAGATGGAATTGGATAAAGCCTAGTCAACTGGCAAATACTTACCAACCACAGAATTTACTTGTTGCCTCGTGAATCAATATAATGACCTAGAATTTAACTACTCAAACATTTAGGAGAGCAAGGTTAATAGAAGCATTCTGATATTTTACTTTTCTAGGGAATAAAACCCATTAGACTGGATGAAAACAGTATCACAACAGAAACAGCATTTTCTTCAAAGTGTGGATATGTAATTGTAGTGTAACGTAGTCATTATTTGGCACATGGTCTAAAGACCTCTCAAGTAGGTTACATTCTTAAGTATAACATGCAAAGGAACATAATCTGTGTATCTGATAAAATAGATGTACTGCAGTCCAGCATGGTTTACCTTCAGATTTCATTAGCAACCAGAAGTCAGGTGGAATGAGTGGACACAGAGAAACTGCTCGTCTCAAAGGGAAAATTGCACTAGTTTGGCTGGAAAGAGGTGTAAAGAAATTGAGCCTGTCAAAAAGATGTGTCTTGGCAAGAGAACTTGCAAAAAAAGAAAAAAATCAGTGTGGAAAAAAGCAGCAAAATGTTTTGAGGTTGCTTTCATTGGGAAGAACTATTGAATTCAAACTAAATAAAGATGTTGTGGGTCAAGTACTGTGCATCATCTGTGGGATGGGATTGTATGAAAAGGAGAGAGTGAAGCATCTGTGAATAGATAGGTGCTAAAAGAATAGGATGAAAGTAAGAGGAATCAATAAATGAAGAGTAAGTCATTGTGGGAATCTGTGTGGATGACGATATAGATGGAGAAGACCAAAGGGTCCCACAAGGAAGTAGAACCTTTGAAGAAAAGATTCCAGAGAGATGGGAAACCCAAAAGGAAGAATAAAGCAGTGGATGTACAGAAACAAAAAAAAGAACAGGTCCTATCCTTTGGTAAGGTGTGCAGCAAAAAGGCCGTATTTGCCAGCCAGCAGGGCACATGGCTGGGCCAGCAGGAATGCCAGGTTGTGACTGAACAAACCCACTCTTTACTGGAGTCAGAACACTGCTCACATGCTCCATCCTAATGTCAGCATAGCACACTGAACAACAGCAAGTGGATACAGACAACACAAAACTTACTTTTGGGTCGGGGTGAATAAATATGTATCTATTTCCATTGTGCATGATGTGAAGTAACAGCGACTGCAGAGGAGCTGAGGAAAAGGAGGGTGGAGATGATGCTGTGATTGAATAAACAGCACAGAAAATAATCATGTCTAATAAAATATGCTCCTACCAGAGCACCTGGAGAATTCTCCTGCTTTACACAGAGTTTTCCTCATTATTTCCTATTTCTGTTTTCCTTCATGGTTATGGCTTTTCCACAGAAATGGCATTACTAACGCTATGCTTAAATCCTCTCAAGTTAGTCTGAAACCCAAAAGAGAGTGGCAAATTTTGCAAAACCATAAACTGAGCTTCTTAGAATTACTGAATTACTTTGTAAAGCATTTTATTACCAGCAGAGAAAGGCTGCCCTGGCCTGTGTTCAACAGGCTTCAGCCATACTATGGGATTTTGCCAGCGTTAGGGTCTGGGTGTTGATGAGATTGGGGCAACAGTTGGATATTGCTTCAGATAAGGATTCCTTCAGCTAAAGCACGCATTTTTGTCACTTCATCTAATTGCTGTTACTTTTTTTCCTTATGCATCTTTCATTTCCCCTCTACTTGCATTTAATTTTTTATATCTTCCTGTGGTAAATTCGACCTAAGTCTCCTTTTATAATTTTTTTTTCCCTGGGAGGTCATTACATGTGCTTAATTCAGGCAATACTGTGAATACAATTTCACTGCTTACTAGCAGTGACAGCAGGGCTTAGAACAGGCACGAGCAGTGCTGGGGATGGCAAGCAGGGAGATTTTGGCTGATGCTGGGGGCTGATGGCACAGGGGATTTGCAGTGCCCAAAAAGGGGCTTTTCTGAGGGCAGAAGCTGCTGCCTGCCCAGCCTCACCTCTTGTACTCCAGCACCAGCCACCCCAGGCAGCACTGCCACCTGATAAGCATCTTGTCTCTTTGGAAAGCAATATTTCCTGATTACTGGTGAGCTTCTAGTGGCACGGACAAATTTATTTTGGGAAAAAGAAATACAGTCTGGCATCCCACTCTTGAAAGGCTACTCACCTCACGCAAGGTTTCCATAACAGTAAGGTCAGGAAAGCAACACATCTCTTTGACAGGAAGATAGCACAATACATTTTCTGGCTCTATTACACCGTCTCCATGCAATCTGGACACGGCACTTCATGACTCGTTTGCCTCAGTTTCTCATTTATAAAAATGAAGACAGAAATCCTTCTCACTTGTTTGGGCTCTGAGCTCCCGGGTACAGGCATGGGCTCAAATGAGGTTTTACAGCACACAGCCCAGCAGGAGCTATGTCTTACTAAAGGCCTTATTCCACTTTAATACAGGCTGGAAACTTGTGTTACTGAAGCGCTATTTACATTTGTCAAAGTGCTAACGTAGTTGTTAGAAATATCAGGTGAGACTATTAGTTACAAAATTTGCAACCAGCACCTTAATAACAATATCTATCAAAAGTGGGAAATGTTTAAAATGTCTCCCAAGCACTTCAGGAGGAACTCTGTTTCTGCTGCCCAGGTGGACAGCAGAAACTTACTTACTCTCACTCCCCACCATTGCTAACACTGGGAGCACCACACAAACCCATATTTATATTTCAGCTTTAAAAAATGGCTTTTTAAAAATAACCTGCCCTCTTAGGTACTTGCCATCAGGAAAGCATGCTCGCAGGGGAAAGATCCCAAATTACTTGGCAGGTATGGCTAACACAGCCCAGGGAATTAGTGGACGCAGATTGTTGTGAATGTACAGAATCAAGCTAGAGACACAGCAACATATAAAATGTGTATGTACACACACACAAAATGAGGGCATTTCAAAAGCCAATACAACGGCAAAGCTTCTTCCAGTGCACAGGGAAGGGAATTGCTTTGTTTATTGCCATCAGTGCCCCTGTGAATCACAACCCATATCATTGGAGCAGATGAAAGGCCACAGCTTTAATTCGTCAGGAAAGTCCCACGTCAGAACAGTCAAAATTTCAGACAAAGCAAAAATTCCAACAAATGAAAATATCTAACTATATCAAAGTGACTTTTTAGGATATAGTCCCAGTGCTTCCTTTCAACCAAACACTTTGTATCCCATGAAAGCACTTCAGCCTTATAAAAATGAAACATAATGATCATTTTACAAACATCATGATCAAATCATTTTGTTCCCACAAATTTTTTGAGACTGCTAAATCTCTATTTTCCATAATGAAGGCTGCAGTGCTCTGTCACTTGTCAAATGCTGCGTCATAGAAATATTTTAAAACAAAACCCATTTTGCCTTTCCTGCACTCCTTTTCTTTCCTAATCAGTAACAGAAATAATCAATTTGGTGAGCAAGGCCTGGCCTTGAGTAATAGTTCCAGTATGTCCATACCATGGGTAAAACAAATCAGGGTAAAATTTTGTGTTAAAGCTTCAGTTCAAACCACAGACAGATAAGACCTGGATAGACAGGTCCATAGATTTTGTAGACTAAATCCTGAAATCACACAGAAGGAAATGCTGTCTTACGAGAGGCTTGTGGGATTTGGATACCAGGAAGAAACTCTTTACTGTGAGGGTGGTGAGGCACTGGCACAGGTTGTCCAGAGAAGATGTGGATGTCCTCCCAGGCAGTGTTCAAGATCGGGTTGGATGGAGCTCTGAGTAACCTGGTCTAATTGAAGGCGTCCCTGCCCATGGCAGAGGGTTGGAACGAGGTGATGTTTAAGGTCCCTTCCAACCCAAACCATGCTTTAATTCTATGATTTATCCAGGATCCCCTGGGAAGCTGGTGCATAGCCAGCAGACTCATTAATGCCAACCTAAGGTAAGGAATAGCCCTTATTAGTTCACTTCTATTATTTTTTTCGAGGACATGGCTTTATTCTGTGAGATGAAGTCTTCAGATCCACAGGCTGGAGAGTCACATCACTATTGCCAGGAGGACGGAGGATCCCAAGCCTGTAAGGGAAATTACAGCCAGGGTACAGGGAAGCTAGCTCAGGTCTTGAGAGTTCTTTTTCACAAAGCTACTGAGCTCAAATAGACATGAAAAAAAATCTTGGAGATGATGCTGCCTACATATGCCATAAACAGATGTAGAGTTGGATTTTTTCCACATAGCATGAACATTTAAAACTCAGTAGAGGCAGGATATGCAAACAAAGAGGGAAGCTTTGTGTATTCACTCATACATTGACTTATAAAACTCAAGCTGATGGGTCATAAAAATATTTGAAGATGTTTACATGACAATTTCCCTTTGCTTGCAGCAGTTTCAGCAGCATATTCTCCCAATAGGCTGTATTATTAAGACAACCTTTTTTCACAATGAGCTGCAAAATGACAGTGCACAATTCTAGAAGATCTGGGCTGGTTACACAGTGTGAGAAGGCTTCATAATTACTGCTCACTTGTGCTTTCCACAAAGAGTAAAGAACAACTTAATACATTCTCTGGCCATAACAGTAAATAGGATGGCCAAGCCAGTGTTTCCCACCTACATGTCCTCCCCCTGTGACAATCAAGCAGCAGAAGAGTCATCCTTGCTACTGCCACAGCCCTCCTTTCCTCCTCAGGAGTTCCTGTAAAGGCACTGCAGTTTCTTGGAGAGGACAAAAGCTGTGCAGCTAAGCATGGATCAAAATGACCACTTTGAGAAAAATCCCAATTTCTCATTTTCTGTTTGTTCTGAAGGTGAATGAAGAATCAGAAACGTGAATTTCCCCTAGGACAGATACTTTTAGAAAATTCCCCTTTGGAGAAGCCCACGGAGACTGTGCACACCCCGTGTACATATGAGCTTGTGGGGATCATGGCAGAGAGCAGGTGGCAGCTCAGACCTCGTGGGGGCTTGGAAGCCAAGGAGTTCATAGCCCATGAGAGAGGCTGGACAGAGGCCCTGGGGGCTTGGGATGTGTGCAGCTCCACAACCCCAGCAGAAGGAAGGCAGCCTGGGGAGGTCAGCAAGCCTCCAGGCAGCTTTTCAGTGATTCCAGAAGCATCATCCTCTGAGCTTTTGCTCGGGGCTCAGTGAGGGCCCAGGAATGTGTCACACCATCCATGGCTGCTCCCTGGGCTGTCCTGCAACATCCTGGGACAGACATCCTGGCGGTCCCTTGGCAACCCCAGTGAGAGTCTCGTGTGCTGCACTGAACAGCCCAGGTTTCACAGGGCCTTCTGTCAGCTTTGCAAATTTCACTAAAAGCAAACATTCCCAAAATGCTCATCTCATTTACATTGAAAAGTCTAAAATGAAACCTCCACGATGGCAGCAGCGCCAGCAGCATCCATATCACTAGATACGATCGCAACTATTCCCACAATTAATGAACTGGGAAAATTACAGGTAAAATAAAAATGACTGTGTGAAAAAGACCTTGAAAGACATGAAACAGACAATGAGTTTTTTCTACTTTTTATTTCTCTTTCCCTCCCTTCTCTCACTACAGCTTTATGCATAATTGTTTGGTCAGTTTGTTCTTCCCTGAAACTTTTACTGGAATGGATTAGGTAAACCATGCTCTGAAACAGATTGAAAATGGAAAATATGTAAATATATAGCATATAACTTATAAAACTGTATATATATGTGTGTGGGTGGGTGCTGGAATAAAAAAGCGACTGTTACTTGCTGGTAGAACAACATATCAACAACTGTTGGAGCTGACTTGAAGGTTAAATATTAGGAAGGAATCCAATTTCTCTTGTCTATTCAGCTCAGCGGTGTGTTAGATTGCGGTTGGAGTGTGCTTATGGAGTGTGGGATATGAAGTAGGCTAATCAATCCCTGCTGCTTCATTCTCAGGTTCTTCTTATATCAGGTCCCTGCCCTCAGGCAGCCTTCAGCTTTCCAAAAGCCAATTCCATACAAATAAAAATTGCGACCTGCAGCTAGAGGGTGAAGCTGAGTTTCCCCCTTGTGATTAATCTCTTCTTGGGTGGCTTTCAGGAAAAAAAAAAAAAGGGAAAAAAAATAAAAAAGGAAAGGGGAAGGGGAAAAAAAAAAAAAAAGAAAGAGAAAAACCATGCATGCTGCAGCCCTGTGAAAGAGTTTTCCTATTGAATGAGCCCAGTGCTCTGGAGCCAGCTTATCAAATGAAAGAATTCATTTTTTTTAACAGTGCCTCGTGTTGACATTGAGAAAATGAGCTATCAAACACTATGATTAAACTTCAGCTGCCATAATTGTCGTCCGAACAACTGCATGGTGGAACTGAAAAGCATTTTTTTTTAAGCAGCTCTATATGGTTCACCAGTAATACTCAGTTTAAAAGGTTGTTGCTGCTAGCAAGAGAAACAAGGCTTGAAATTAACTTTTTCCAATCCATAGACAAAATTAAACACAGGTATTTGAGTCACACAAACAACAGGTAAATCAGATGTGCTTTAAATTTCATTTTAGTCATTTAATCTGCTGAGGGGTAGCTCCAGGGTATTAAAATATCTGAGCATTTTCTTGTTTCACTGCATCTGACTGGATAGGTCCTGCCTTTTATTTTGAGACAGGCAGACAGACAGACAAAAAGAAGCACAAGGAAGGGTAGCTTAAATATTCAATTTGGTGCGAGAGGGGGTAGATGGAAGAGAATCCAAGGTTTGAGGAATGTTTTCCCTTCAATTCAGAGATTTAATATGAGCAGGGGACAATCTAAACCACAATTGCCACACGGCATGCAATTATTGCTCAGTCTCCTTTTCAGCCTGGACAAGTGCATTCATTCACTCGAGGCTTACAGGCATTCTAAGTATTTTATATTACTAAGTATTCGATATTAATTCTCAGCGTTGCTTTTAAATACATCCTAAAGAGACTTTGGTTTCTCGAGGAGCCTGGAGAAGCCCTTCAGAGAGGGCTGTTAAAGGCAGGACACCTCAGGAAGGTGACACTGCTGGTGACAGCAGCCCTCTGTGATTCTTTGGGAAATCAGCTCTTGCACAATTAAAATGCCTGCTTAAAATTTGTTTTAAAAAAATCAAACACCACAGTGCAATGCACACGAAGGAGATAATGACGAGGAATAACGGAGGGCCAGGTCAGGAGGATATAAATGAGTATTTCCTCGCCACTTTCCCGAGCTCGCTTGGAAAGAAAGGGTGCGCAGGACGGGAAAGGGGCTGGGAATCGGGATGCGGATGAGGCTGAGGATGCAGCCACTGCCGGGCGGGAAGAATTGGCATCCCCATCAGCGCTGCATCCCTGTAAGCAGCGGTGCCGCCGCTAGATGTCCGCGGGGCCCCGCGGGGACCGTCCGGCCTCGGCAGCGCCCTCCGGCTCGCTCCTCCTCCCATCCGGTTATATCGCATCATTTGTTCAACAGAGACATTTGGGGGTTTCCCCCCCCCCCCCCCCAATTCCCACCCCACTCTACCTACTCGAGCAGGTATTTTTGCGAACTCAGTTATATAGCCTGATAATTTCTCTGTTCCCTGAACATATGGGAAAAAACATTTTGAAATAACAATAACATTTTCATCATTTTTAGAGTCTTGCACACTCTGAGCTTTATTTTAGCCCTTTCCAAGGGTAAAACTGATAACGTCGAGGGTTTGTTGAGGATCCTCAGGGGTTGAGGCTCTTGCTTGTAAACCGATTTCATGATGTGAATAGATCAGCTGGAGCAGCAGTGAGGTGCAAGATGACTTAGGCATGGGTAAGAGTTGGGAGATGAGCTGCAGAGATAGGAACAGCTTCCAGAAAAACAAACTAAGCAACAGACTGAATGTTGTTTAGGAAAAATAACACAGGTCTGCAAAGCTAGGTAATGGCAACTGCTCCATAAAATAAGAATAATAAAAATAATTTGCAGGTGTAAAACTAGGAAAACTGAAGTCACTCAGATCTGTTACTTCCATAACACTTTCAACAGCTCATTTATCACCCTAGTTCTGGATTGTTCCCACCTGCTGGACTGCACACACTAAGTTATTATTGTAGGGTTGCTTATACATGCTGAGCTGCATTCCCATGTTTGCTATTTGTAGGGTCACTCAGACATGCTGTCTAGATCATGACTATTTTCAAGCACCCTGGGCCGCTGGAAAGGATTCATTTATCCAAAGCAACAGCAAAGGTATTTGTGTCAGAAACAAAGATATGAAAAAGGTACTCTAAGCCAAATTCTGGGCCAAGCTGCAGCAGCACTGGGCAACACATTATTCACTCATCATAAGCTTTGCAATATGAGAACAGCAAAGTTATAATCAATTAAGAAAACAGAGCCTGACACTGCAATACTCTTAGCTTAAGGAAACCAAATAAAAGATCACAGCTTGTTCAAAAAGCTTATTTTGAAATCTCAGTGTAAATAAGAGGTATAAACACACACCTTTTCAGCTAGGTTTTGGGTGAACTGTCGGATCTATTTGCTGCTGTGCAGAAAGCTAAATTAGCTTTTAAGATGAGTCTTTCATAAAAAGCCTTGAAATTCTCTCTTATTCCTCATTTCCTGTGTTTGAAATATTTTGATTTAAAGAATCCAGTCATTTTTTCCTGTAATAAACTGAACATTTGCAAAGAGATGAACCTACTATGGTCACTTTTAGTTGAGGACACAATTTTTATCTTACTCTCAGGCAATATTATTGAGTAATAATTCACTTGAGTGCAAGTGAATTCCAGGCAGTATTGGAGACAGGGTAAACACAACTGCAGGTAGTTTTACTCTTTGACTAGAAAGAAAATGTGAAGTTTGGATTAGCTGGTGAAGGGAAAGGGAACCCCTGGCCTCTCTGTACTTGGAAACTCTACCTGAGGACATCAGCCTGCCAGGCTTTTCTCTAGGTGACAGAAGTGCTGGGCTTTAACTCGCACGCATTGTGCTAAAACAGCAATAAAACTGTGACGAACTGACAAAAGCAGGTCAATACACAGCTCAGGCTGACACCACTTTTTCAGCCCATATTGGTCGATTACCAATCAAATTTCAGGTACAGGAGAGAGAGTGTGGAAGAAAAAGGCAGTCCTGAGACACATCAAGATATGGCAATCATGGTTCCCTTAGGGACACTGGCAGCTCCACCTCTTCTGTTGTTTTTTGGCAGCCCCCACCTTATGCTTATGACCTCCCCAGGCACTGGTTAGACTGAGGGCTATTAAGATATTCCCATGCACATCAGTGCCTCAGGATCTCTCACATGTGGGGCTGCTTTTCCTTGGCATCCTTTCCCACAATCCCAAAGGAAGGCAACCACTCACACCACACTGTCTCTGCTTTTAAGCTGCCATATTCACCCACTGATACTTCTTTTTTCACTGTGTTCAAACTTGGGTTAAATTAATACTTTACAGTAAAAAACAGAGCTAATAATATCATTGCTGCATGAGAATAGCTGTGACTGACAACCTTTCTGAAAACACAAGCCCATGACTCAGTGCACACAACACAATTTGTGAAGGGCAGAATGAAAACTGCCTGGAAAATAACATCAAAGTAGAAGAGGAAAAGTAATACCCAGGATAAGAGTATAAGAGGCAAAAAACCCCCTTAGCCCCCAAATATAATGTACTCTCCCACTACAGGTTGTTCAGAGGAAAGAAGGATGTTGCATCCACACATTCAAATTTAACTACATTACTATGCATTTTTACTTTTAATGCAAATTTGTTTGCCTCACATTTGTCATGTTTCCTACAGAGAAATTACTTGTATTCATAAAGTCTCTTTTCTCCTTTTGCATTATTGGAATCAACTTTCTGTCATGGTCCTGTGAGCTCTTCTTTCTCCAAAGTGTAAGAGTGAGGGCTGGACCTTGGCATTCAGGACCACCCTTGGATCTCTGAATACAATCTGAGTATTGCAGGGTTAACATCACATAATTCCTTTCATAAATGTACTTTCTGATCGGGAAACATGTCACACAACATGTCTGTTGCTATAAAGTAATAACAAATAGATCCAATGAGTCTTTTGCCTTTTTAAGGGAAAAATATAACAAAAGTTAACTCCCCTCAATTAAACAATGACTAAATCCCATAGCAGCTTCCTTCATCCAAGCCCAAGCCAAGTTCAGAAAAGTAGCTTGCTTAATCCAAGGGACAAGAATTACTTATCATTCCTTCCCTGACTCATGCAAGCAACTCAATCATCAAACCTCTTCCTTTCAAAATGAATTAGGTTGGGGATGGTTGTGGGAAATAAACCCTTATACTGCTTAACCTGATTTCTATACCAAGTATCTGCACTGGGAGCAACAATAGTAAAACTACAGGGCTAACCTGTTTCCCACCAAGCTTTCAGTAGTGCTTATGCTGATGTCTCTACCACAATATCAAGGAAAATTCATCTCATCTTAGAAAGAAAAGAGATAATTAGCACTTATATTTTCTTCTGCCCCTTTCAGGAAAGCTGAAGCAGACAGAGTCACCATCCTGATAAGAGAGTCTGAAGTCTGACAGAAGGAGTCTGGGAAATACCTCAAATAAAATAGGTGGAAAATTCTCAAAAAGGCCATTAAGGCTGCTTGCTGCCACCAGGGACTTCTGGACCCCCAGAAGCTGGGCACAGAGTGATTAATCAACAGGTAAATCCTTCCAGAGGAAGTAGAGACATGGATGGAGACATTGAGAGCCAGGCATACAATTTGTTTAGTGATATTTACTCCTGAGTTCTGGGAATTAATTGTGATTACAAATAGTCCTTTCAAGGCTACTTGGCAGGTACAAATGTAAGGTGAGTCAGTTTTTATCTCATAGCTGAACAAGTAGCTGAACCAGAAAAAAGTACTAAAGACATAGGCCCAAGTGCTCTGACAGTGTATGTAACTGCAGCTATGCTGGGTTTTACAGAATTCCACCTATTTACATGAGCTGTGTGTAAATGTGCTTGTCCAAGGGGTTTTCCATGGTCAGGAGCCTATTAGGTTTTCATTATAATTGAAGTTGGTAGCATTGCCAACTCTTAATGCTGCCTGACATTTCCCAGCAATTCCAGTTGCTTTAAATTTTGCCAAATATTACCAGTTCAGGCTGGAATTGGTATTCTGGATATGTACCACTTTGATGAAATCGTCACCAAACCCAGGCGCCCCTTCCAAAGATGAAAATAAAGAAAAATACACCGCTTGGCCTTTGTTCAATATATATATATATACACACTTCTGCTCCCGTCAGTGTGTTTCTGTTTGGTTTCTACCACCTAATTGCAGTGTTGCACTCTTTCCACTACAGAAACTTTGCAATTTAGTGGAAGTGGAAGGAGAAAAGGAGGGGATGTCCCACCACTAAGATGGTGGCCTTGCTGCCCACTGAAGGGGATTATGTATTGATCTGTTCCTTATCAATTCCCCTCACACTGGAAGGAGTCTGTGCCTTATCTTTCCAGCTGGACTGGATTCCCTCTCATTTGATCACTGGAGGGAAACCTAGACATGGCCAAGGGGTGGGACAAGAGCATCTGGTCCTGTTTTGCTGAGGACTGTGCAGTAAGGCACATCTCAACAGGAGCAGGGTGTCAGCTTAGGGCTTGTTTATCACCAGTGATTCACTAAGATATGTTAATTGACAGAAATTAAAACATGTCTGTTAAAAGATCCTTGTGATTAGTTATGTTATTAGGTAGGAGCAATCCCTTAGTTTTGCAAAAATGTTCAACAGTTCTCATGTGTTTGACTTCATTTTTAAGGGGAGAGGATAAAAATAGTCTGCTAAAACAGATTTTATAATAAACTATTATTCTATCAAGTAATTGGAGAGATTATTAGAGACGATGATTACTCTGCGATTCTATCTAGAGAAATTATAATCAAGGCCTGTCAGTCTGCTTGATGGGACTGCATTTATACCCTTTTTTGGGAACCTCACTGTATAATGGCTGTTTCAAGTCCAGAGGAAGGTAGGCAGATGTGTGCCATGTCAGCCACAAAATCTGATTGCCTTTTTAATTTGGACCAAACCGTCAATGACGTAAATGGACATAGCTCCAGTGATGCAAAGTTTCAGAAAAACTTGAAAAAGTGTCAGTTTGTCACTTCATCCCAGTGGGGCTGTGCTTACATCACTGAAGACATGGAGATTTGCTTTGAAACATACATGAAACACCATTTCCTGGAAGTAGTTCCCTTTCACTTGGGGCATTTTGGAAAAAAAAAAGTATCCAAACCCCTCAAAATGTAAAAGAAAACAGAAGAGTTGAAGAAAAATTACTTAATTCAGTGATATTAGAGTTAGACATGGTGATAAAAGAAAACTTCAAAAGGGCTTGAGTGGAATTTATAAATATATGAATAAAAGATAAATACATCTATCAAGTTATGGTTAACACAATAATCTGAAATTTCCTGGAGACTTAATGAGTTTGTAGTCACTAATACTGCACCAAGCACAGACGACACAATCAGAATCAGAACTGACACATAGCTCAAAATAATTTGAATTATCTCTTTCACTTACATTAGTTAGAAAAACAGTAAACAGTCAATGGGATATAAGAAGTACAGTCAGGCAACATCAATAGGGAGCTGCCAAGGCTGGGTCATACAGTATACTGAGAAGAGAGCTTGACCTTTGGAATTGAAATATGGGCATTTTAAGCTCCAGTGGAATGTATCAAAATGGCCTTTTTCAACTTAAATGCATAAAAGGTCAAGGGGAGGTCACATTTAGCTTTGGGTTCATCAGCACAGAGCATATCCCAGCCCTTTCTTTATTCATTCTCATCTTAAAAAAAGGGTTTTCAAACCTCTCTGGCATGGCATAAATATTCATTCTCTACGGCCAGATTTTCAGTTGGTGTAAAACAGGATAACCACATTGAAATAACGAACCTCTGCCAACTTATACCATCTCAGAATCTGGCCATCCTGTTCACATTCTTTTAAGATACAGAAATGGCAATTTTGAAACTTTTCCTGGAGCAAATGCTTCCAACAATAATGATGCATGTTGGAATTTGAGACTTTGACATTTAAATTGTCTGGGGTTTTCTCTGAAAGGCATGGCAGGAGGCATCCTCCAGAAGAGCCAAGGAGAGAGTAAATACTGCAACAATCTACTTTACTGCTTCTCTATGTGTTTGCCCTTCAATAGCAGTTTTATGTCTTTTTCAATATTCCCACAATTCTCTTTAGATGGGAAAGAACTTTTCTGTTCCCTTATAAATTGCTTTGAAAACGGAGAAGGACAAAAGACCAAAAGGGCCACTCACAAATGGCATTGGCACATGAGCACAGCGTGGAGAGACCCAGTGGGTACAGCAGGATTGTGCATCCATAGTGTGGCACCATCCTGTCCCTGGTACCAAACCAATTAATTACCCAGAAACTAGATGAATGCAGGGGGATCACCCACAGTCACATGAGTGGCCATCTTAAAGAAACAAGCATCCACAGTTACCTAATTTGAGTATCAGTCTCCTTTCTAAAGGAGGTGTTTCACATCCTGCTCTCTTAGTGGACTTAATGCACTATGGTAGTTTCAAATACATTGGTTTAAAAAAGTGCCTCTCATTTTTATGATACAATTCCATTTGAAGAAATAATATCAAACTTCTGCTTCCCTGAATAACTATTTTTGTCCTAAAATAGATAATAAATAAGAGTTCTTCTTTCTTTTTATTTTCCTTCTGAAGAGTTCAGATGACACTATTCAACAATTTTCAGAGGGAAAAACATGGCCCACCCCAGGTGGCATTGGTTTTCATGTGGCATTTCTTAGTCTTTATCCAATTTCACTTCTGTCCCTCAGCATGCAGGACAATCAACACAAAACAGTCAATATTGCTCCATATTGAGAGTCAATTCCAAGGAAGAGAATCTCATTTTATATTTTATTTGTCTGTAATATGCTTATCCTTAAATGAACATTTTAGACACAGATTCCAAATTATGCATTCGTTGGAAAGATTAACTCTGATTAACAAATTCATGCTAAACAACTGTGTTTAATTGGATTTTTGTAAGTAGCTAAATGTGAATGCTTCTCAGTTCTTCTATGAGGAAAACAAAACAAAAACTAATTTTAAAATATTTAATGAGGAACAATCTCTGTGTTGCTGACCTATCTTCACTGGTGATGAACCCTTTCTCCCTGCATTCCCCTGCATGCAAAGTTCCCCTAATCTAGTCCTAATAATGGTTAAAGTTATCTGTCTAATCAAACTAATTAGCACTGGTGAACCGAGACATAATCATAATAGAAAGCAAATGCCAGTTTTACAAAATGAAAACGCCATATGTGCAGTAATTAGTGAACCACACGCACTTTTTATAAATCATATTTATTAGTTCTTAAACAAATCAAATCCTAAATGAAATGAACATTACCATTACCAAACACCAATGAATAAACAGATACAATGACTGGCCCTGCTGGGTGTGTTGTACAAGGGGCTGTGGAATGGCACCCCCCTCTTCGCAAAGTTCCCTTCGAGGTGTTTATGGTTTTCTACAGAGGACTGTGTCCTCTTCTTTAAGTCACAGCATGGATGTATTAGCTGACCTAGGGAAAGCTGCATTTTGATCACATGGGCTGTTCTTGACTGGAGACCAGATGGTCATAAATTAGGATATTCAGGCTACATCCATGATGAAAAATGTAGTACAAGTAAGTACTCTAATAATGTTCTACACCACACCAGGTTTCACCAGAAATTTAATGCGGATTTTGTCACCTTGCATAAATGATGATATAGTATAAACTGTATTTAATGGCAACACCCAGCCAGCAGAGGCATACTTTCAGCTGCCTTCAGACTCCACAAACAAAGGGCTCTTTTACACCTCAGACACTGAGCTTAAATACACAGTATTGGAGAGACACACAGCCCAGATACAGAGTGCTGCTCAGCCTGAACAATCTGATTCAATACTCACAGGAAGACTTAGTTAAAATTAAGAAGGTTTGTAATAAATACCACGTATCATTAAGTATCTGATCACAATTATCACAGCTTTCCTCTCCTACAGGAAATACTGGCAGCAGAAAAAATGATGAAGATATTTTTGGAGGTACAAAAACTACTTAATTCCTCTAGCTGTTAAAATAGTCTAACAGTTAAGACCTCTTCTTTACATTAAGTGCTCTTCTGTTTAATAGATCCTAGATATTTCTAAGTTTTGGGAACAAACCAGCTTTCCTTTCTATATTTTGGCCTAAAACACTGTAGAACCTGGTCTTTTGGGTTCTTGAACCAATTTACTCTTGGTAGGAGAAAGCCTTTGACTTCCACAGCTACTGCAGACCAGATCAGATCATGAATGTTCCTGTCTGCAGATATCCAGATTTGAGTCTGAGCTTTTTGCATCCTCCTTCCCAAGGTGATCATATAATATGGTGAAGCAATGTTTAGGAATGGGCTACGCACATCCTGCTCTGAGGTCATGGCACAATATGTTCTCAAATCCCCACCTTTTGAGGTGAGAGCACAGCGGGAACTTGGGAAGCAGAACTACAAACCAACATTTCTGTTCAGTGGCAAATCATACTATTCCCTTTGGTGCTCATTCTGAAAACATTAATTAGAGTGGGTATTTAATGTGACTCTCCTGTAGTTTGTACACGAAGAGCTCAAACTAATCTCACCCCGCCCCAGCAATTCCAATGTACTCTGTTACAATGTCTGAAACATTAACAGTGAATTAATTATAATTGTGCAGTGGCGCCTGGCCACTTTGCTTTCTGTTTAGTTTATCTTTATTTTAGACTAAAGAAAACAACAATGAAAGAACAAACACGCAATAAAATCTGTGCAAGAGATAGAAAGCAGAGTATCGCCGTCTTGGCTCCCCTCTTGGCCATACCCCCCATCTGGGCAGGAATCATGCTTTTTACATTTAAAAGTGCAATGCAGGGAAAACTGACCCAAAGCTGCCAGCATGCTGTGCATTTAAATTTGATCCCTTTTTTGCTTGTTTATTTTCCTGTGCTTCTTTGGATTGGACAGGAAGTTTAAGCATTGCAATAAAGAAACAAAGGCCATTTTCATTGTATATTTGCCCTGGCCAAGACTAAGAGGTAATACCAATATTGTGAGAAAGCCTGAGCAGGAAGGCTTTTTGCACATAACAGCTGAAGTGAATCCACGCAATCATCTGAATAGTTGTGGATTTTCCAAAACACAGTCTCACCAACCACACAAGGTCCAAAATATTCACCCAAGGTTCTACAAAAAACCATGAAATTGCCTTTAAAATTATTATATTTTAAAACAGTAGTAACACAACAGCTTTCTCACTTTAGTTGCTGTCTTCTGAGCTCCTTGGGCACTTTTATTTATTCACACTTTCAAGTAAAGGCTTTCATGAAATCTCTTGTTTCCAAGGCCTGGAGATCTCCCTCAAACTCCATTAAGGTCCTGGGATAAAAATCACACAAGGCTGACCACTGCAAAGTGCATGGACACCTCCCAGCTCAGATTGACTCCAATGGTTGGCAGAAAGGCCATATGAGACAGCCTGAAGGTCCTCACACATTTTAGCAGTGGGTGGAGGGAATTGTACCCTCTGATACCAGCAGGACCTAAGGACAGTCCTAGCTCTGTGGGAAGAGCACACTTTAAAAAACATTTTTCTGCCTTAGACAGGGTGAGTTGAATCTGTTTGTCATGGAGCAGAGAGGTAACAGAAGGGAAAGGGAGGAAGACCTATGATATGCCAGTGAAAAGGAGATGTGGGGAGCCTTTGTGAAGAAAGCAGAAACAGTCAGTCATACCAAAACCCGTGGGCTCCAGCCTGTCAAGCTCTTCCACAGCATCCAAATACTATCAGCCCTTTATTTTACAGCTTCAAGGAGAGTAGTTTAGGCCTCATCACTGTGCAGAAGGCTGAAAGCAACTTGAACTCCCACTAGAAATGCAGTAAATGCATTCAGGAAATATGACAGGACACCCAGCCAGCACTGTGATGGTTCAGCAGGACCAGCGCTGCTCCTCAAGTCCCAGAAGGATTGCTCAGTGAGTAACAGGAGCTGGCACAGGGGAGATACCTGACTCTGCAACAGCCTGATGAGCGACTACAAGAGGCACTGAAAAGACCCCTGTAGATTTAAATAGACATTAACTCTTGGATTAACTAAATAGGGTTCATGGCTGCTTCACATTAAACCTGGTAGATATCAGTGGTCTGCCCCCAGCACTGTAAACAGCAAGACAGAGCTTTAATTTGCTTATTCTTTGAAGACTGGCCTTTTAGCAGCCTAATAAAGCAGAAGACTAATCTACACAGGATAAACCACAGTATGTTTTAAGTAATTATACTCCATGGTTAAACAGTCCTTACTGTAGGAGGACAAAGACCAAAAAGATTAGTTCATGCTAAATATTTCCCTTAAGTGATGTTGTTTTCCCCTCCTAATTTGGTTTTCTTACAACAAACTTCGCCTTCACAATTATTCCCTTGATTACTGTAAGAGTGCCAACATAATTTAGTATTTGGGGCTGGTACACAGAGCCTGGCAAAAACCTGACTCAAGCAAGTTTTGCTGCAGATTGGCGATTCAGCTTACTGCACAGAAAGCACTTTTCTATATGAAAACTATTAAACTATATGAAGAGTAATTAAAAGCATCAATTAAGGATGTGAAATACAAATAATTTTATATTAGCCAGAAAACTTATTCTGACACACTAAAATGGGTGCTTAAAAGAAACTGCAATGTGGGCTGCCACTTATTCAGAGCTCTAAGATAAGGCCAAGTTGTGTCTAAATGTATCATTTGATGCGGTATTTATAGGAAAATAATTTATTCTTACAATTTAAATTAGTGTAATACACTGTCACTATGTTCATTTGTATGGAGATACCCAGAAGTGCCACTGCTATGTTGGCAGTTATTTTTAATTCCACAAACAACCTTGTCTTTTTATAAGTGGAAAGACACAACCTGACGTATTCTATACTCCAGCTTTCCCTTTCCAGAAAAAAGGGCAACAACGCTGTGCGTTGCCCCCATGCTTTGTCATATTTTCCTGAAAAAATTCATGTTTATTATGAAATAATAACCACCTAACTATATTTAACAGCTCTGTGGCAGAAATCTCTTTGTTTACATATTATTCTTTCACTTTTTCCTAGGAAGAGTCACTGTGGAAGGCTGGATTCCTTCCTTTCAGCAGATCTACGTTCAAAGAACATTAGAGGCCCTTTGCACTGCTCTTTGGCAGAATGCAGCAAAGCAGTTGCCCATCATCTGACATGCAACTGCTTAAAAAGATTAGGAATGAGATTTTTATGGAAAACAAGGGTTGGAACAAATATTGATTAATCTAACTTTGCTGTTAGTTGCTGCTATTCGCTAAAATCTGGTTCTGCACGTCAAGGTGTTACCTACTCATCACACTGCTGGCACCAACACAATCCCAGGGAGAGATGCACAAAAAAAAATTCTGGATCACTTCATTCCAAAACAAGAATAACCTCTCTTAGCATGTGTGTACAGCATTGGGAGACAAAGAGCTGCTGTTGGAGAAAGCAGGACACCAGCTGTGTTCTGGCACTCACCCTTTGCTGAGGTTCTACTCAACAAAATAAGTTCTCTTTAGCTTGTCTTTGAAAACATGAAACCTCAAAAAAACAAAGAATTCATGAAAACAAAAAATTCTTTGTGGCAATGAAGCAGATTTTTTTTTTATTTATTTTATTTTTGTGACACCCTCCCTCCATCTGTACCAAAAGACAAAATAGCAATAGGCTGATACACACACCAAAAGAGGAAGGTTAAAATACAAAAAAATGGGTGCACCGAAGGATTGGTCCTGCAATATATGGCAGCACATCCACAGAATGGTATAAGGATTTATGATCAGCCCATGCAGGAAAGGGGAAAGGAAGATTTCCATAAAGTTAACAGCGGGTGTCTCTCAAGGTAAGTTTTTTGGGGCCTTGTGAACTAAGAAATTACTGAAAGAGGAAATACATATGAAGTATTCCCTCACCTTCATGAGGGAGAACAAATGCTGGGGACTGTGTACCTTACCCATGGGTGTTTAATAGCAGAGAAGAAGGAAAAAGAAGTAGTAACATCTCTGATTTTGAGATAAATGTACAATTTTTCATGTGCAAGGTTACACGTAGCCCTGTGGTCAGAGCTACAATTTCAGATGAGTTACAGCAAACATATGCTGACAAGCCAGATGGACAATTTCAATTCAAATGTATTGGAACCTTTTTCTTTACAGCTCACTTTCCCTCTGCACCTACCTGTACTGGTGGGCACCTACTTATTCCTCATTTTTACTTCATGAAACATGCTTGCTTTGAAAAGCTTTTTTCTCACTTGCTGAGTTTAACCCTTTACTACACCTGCTGTAGCTGTCCCCCAAGATGTTGTTGGAAGAAAATGGAGCTATTAAAATCTCTTTGTTGGCTCATCAAAGGAACAAACAGAATTGTGAACCCAAGTCCTAATCTATCTTTACTCAAACCATGGTAGCAGCAGGCAAAGTATTTATCTACTTCTATTGAAAATAACAATCAATTGTATTAAAATATATTTCAGAAACACACATGCTGGATGACCCAAAGAACAGCAGTCCCAACTCATTTGTATTTTTAAGCAAGATTTGATGGTACATCTTCCATCCAGAAAAGTAATATGTTAACCCACTCTGCCACCTAATCCCCAAGAGTCTCATTTTGATTGTACAAAAATAATTTTGGGAACCTAACAGTTTTAAACTGTCTTTTCTGGTGCCTAAGTGCTTCATTTTAATAGATATTACCTGTTAAAGATACTCATTTTAACAATGACATTTACAGCTTTAACCAGTCTATCATAGACCACAGTGCATCACTTAGCAGGATAGCACTGTTTAAAAAATAATCTACCTTCCTTAATGTATATTGGAGTGTATTAGTTGATGTTGAATTAGGTCATTTTAACCCTTCAGCATTTTTCAGGAGCATGAATACATTTCAGACCCTTTTAGTTCAACATTGCACTAAAAGATTCTTCCACACAATCAGATTACCCACTTACGTCTCCCCTTCCATTTAAATTCCTTTCCATTAATTCCTTTCAATTAATTAAGCCTCACAACATAATTGCAGTGTTTAAGAGCTACCATTGCCCAGTTTGATGTTGCAGGCCATATCCATTTGAGATGGATGGAACAACTCCCACTGCTCTGAAGCAGGCCAAAGAGCTGGGCTTTTTCACATCACAGAGAAGACTCCCATCAATTTTCCAGGGACTAGGTCGAGACACAGATGACTGAACCAGAGCCACACACTGCTGCATGACATCATAAACCTTGTGAGAGATCACAGACGTACAGATTCCTGTGTATCTGTAACCACAGCCCTACCCTTCTTTTGAAACAAAATCATGGGACGGCAGATGATGAAGAAAATGCCAACAGGCTGTATAAACAAGCAGTGGAAATCTAAGAAGCTGAGTCCTCCTTTGTTGCTAAAGGCAGAAGAACTGCCATGTTAGATCAAACAGCAAATCCAATTAACACAGTATCCTCTCTCTCATGGTGGCCAGTTCTTAGGAAATGATACAAGAATTATGTTATGCCATCTCAGTTTCTTAAAACCAAAAATTCAAACACCTTTCTGAGCCAGACCTTGAATCCAGGTCAAGTACTTTTAAACACACCTGCAGCCTGTTCAGGCCTATCTCCATTACTGCTCAAAGGGAGGGTTAGGATATGAAATGAGGGACTGGATCCCTGAGAGGTGGCTGAGGAAAACTACAGAGCACCCCTGAAACATGGCTATGCCACTAATTTATGTGGCGGAATAAATATTTTCTCTCCTGTTTTCTCTCTTTGCTTAATAATTCGGAAAATTCTCCTTGTTTTCCCAGCTGCTGTTGAGCAATAAGTAGCTAATTTTAGAGAGCTAATCACTGCGACTCCACAATATTTCTTGTGACTGGTAAAAACTCATTTGCCCTTGCTTAATCTAAGGCAGTTTGCTGTGTAGATACTGTCAGGGCTCCCATTTTCCAGTGAGCATTACTTTGACTGTATTGCCATTGAAATTCACTGCCATTTTAGTTTTCCAGAATTGGGAATGCCCCAGACATTAGGTAAGGGAACATTCATTCACAGCTTCTTGTGGCTATTTCATATTTGACCCTCTTGCTATATGGTCATGTTCTATAGATATTAATGGCCATGATGTTCAGATTTCACTACATTGCTTGGGATTTGGGAGAAAGAAGCTCTCTGGATGGGGGGCATTTTTTGCAGATATAAAATTTGTCAAAGCCACCCAAAATTCTTTAATTTTGCATGTAATGTCTGAACTACCTTATGAGGAACACAGCACAAGCAATGATTTAAATAAAGGTGTCCAAAAACTATTAGATGAATAGTTAAAAGCAGTCTTCTATCCTTCTGTCTAGCACATTGCATTCTTTCAGAGGTTATCACACATTTACAGAAGAGCAACCACAGAGTTTTTCCTTAGTAACTAGAGGTTAATAAAGCCATTTTTCAGATACAGAATTAAAAAGTGATCTTCTTATCCTGACAAATACGTTACATTGTGTACAAAATTCAGGTTTGTCACATGGGTACAACAACATGCACATGCTTCCTTTTATCTTGTGGTAAAGCATCTCTGCTTTCCTGAATAGCAACAGATTTAAGTGTCTGACGTAGTCTCCTGAATTAGAAGTTCTAATGCTAATTAAGTTCAATTTATTTGGTCTAGGGCTACTTACCTGAAACAAGATACTGATGCATTTGCATACAACAAATGACAGCTTGAGCATCTGCAGAAGAAAATGCTGGCCAGCTGATAGGATGCAATTAAGAAAAAAGAACTTAGGGATACTTTTCCTTGTAGTGGACCAAAACTAAACAGGAAATGGGCTTAGATTTCCACCAGAAAGCTGAGTATAGCACCAGCTAACACATCCATTTGTATCCACAGGGTTTAAGAAGCTCAGCGCTCTCTGCAAGAGAGGCTGGACAGTCATGGATGGAACTGGATAAAAGAAGTAGGTAGTTTCCTCCTATGGGATGCTAAAAAGTTGCTTTCAGGATCTACCATTCCCTTTGTGAACGGGAATAAACCACCTGAATGGGTCATGTAGGACAACAACAAAGCTATGGACAAAAGAACATGCAGACAAATGGAAAATTAAAACACACTATGCAATGTTCCATCATGGAGTTCTGTGCATGTGTGTCTTTGTGAAAATGCCATGTATGAAGTTCTGATAAATAGGTACAAAATTTGTTGGGTAAATAAAACCAGGTTTAAATTATAAGAAGCTTGTACTATCAAAAATAGCATTTACTAAAGAAGTGTCTGAGACATCACTCCAGGTCTATTAAACCATTCACAAATTGCCTGCTTTTGGGTTAATAACTAGGCTTGTTTTAGATACAGGGTGGGGTGGCAGGTAGCTGTCCTAAGGGGCTGATAGCAGACAATACACTTAGAATGTCCCTGAACTTCTTCAGGGCAAGGTGTTCAAAACAAAACACATCTGAGATTGACATCTCAGAGGGTTTCTGAAGTGTTTTCATTCAGGCTATGCAATTTTCACCCAAGTATGAGCAAGAAAGTCCAGTGTGACAAATGACACTCTCTTGTCACAGAACAGAAGACTTAAGGTTAATATGAGACTGTGCAACTTCTACTTTTGTTTCCCTTCTGGGTTTTTGCAAAAGAAAGAAAACCACAAGAGCTGACAACTGACCACAAGGGATGTCCATATATCTTTACTAATGGAGCAGCTCAGGCCATTTCATCTTTCTAGCCAGCAAGCTTGAAATCTCAACCTTACTGACAGTGATTTGGGGTCAGTCACTCCGTGCATTTCTTCTCGTCCCTTGCTTACTTACATAACAGGACATTAACACAAAAATTCCTAAACTGCTGGGTTTTTTATGAAATAGTGTGAACAAAAACAATGTGTGTGATTCTCTCCCAAAAATCATCTAATAACTTAGTGACTTTCTTTCATGGGGATTCCTTGCACAGGAAGCAAGAGCACTTGAGTCACTCAGCTATACAAATGTATTTCACTCTTGCTTGGACCACTTTCTATCAAAACCACACCAAAGCTTGTTTCTTTTTGCATTATCTGACAGTGAAACCAGGACTGCCTTCCACCACAGCCCTTCATCTGGGAAACTTTTTCGCACTGCAACTTCATAACAGACTTTCCGTGAGCATCAGCCAGGTCTGTGTGAATCTGCAGCTCAGATATCCAAATTCCTTGACATTAGCACACACAGCCCTGTTGATTTGTGTCCCTCCAGTTATGACACCGAGGTTGCTAAAGTGGTCATTCCTGTAGAACTCATATCCGATTAGCCGAAAGAACAGATGTGCTGCTCCTAAAATTTGCATTCCCCATTTCCACCTGTGAGGATAATGCCATCAGCTTGCCGATTACTTGTGGAGATTTGAGCTTGAACTCCAGACCCAGATCTTTCTACAAGAGCTGCGTTTAACCAATCAGTAGTGCACTCTGCAAAAATGCAACTAAACTGGAGTAGGAGAAAACATCTGTCTCTGATGTGCGCCATTGTGATGTTTTATGTCAGCTTGCATCAGTCAAGCTTGCAGTTTAACTCTGTTTCAGGAGGTTTTTTACATGCATCAAAAGGTTTGTCATTTTTCTGTGATTTAGGTAAAGGTAGGTTAGGTAATAAAATTCTGTGGGTTGGCAAGCACTGAAGCAAACCTCAGCTTTTAGCTTTATGTTCCCAGATGCCTACATTTCCAGCAGGTAGTCTGTCATATGTCTAAAGAAAATGAATGCTAATGAAATAGAAAGTGGTGAAAAGCTGGTATAATGGTAGAAAGTTTCTCAACTAATAGAACAGGTTCTGATAGAGGCAATTGATAGAGGTTTCCCAGAGCTCTAAAAAATAATTATTTAAATATTTTTATGAGCACAGGGTGGACAGCTGAGGGTGGAAAGGGGGCATCCATTTGCAAATCTGCTGTAGAATGGATCTTCCGGAGGCTACCTAATGCATGCTCTCACTGCCCTGTGAGTTCTGGGGGAAAACTCTTCCTCTATTCCCTAGCTCAGAAACCAGCTTGCTGCTGAGACACATTTCTGTATTACGTTAGGGACAGAGTAATGGATTTTGAACTATGTCTCTTCAATGGAAATCCTTCTTTCCCCCCAGCTGGAAGGCAAAAGTATTATGTCTGCTTCAGCCCAGAACTGTCATCACACAGGAACTGACCCCAGACTTTTCAGAAAATTCATAGATTCCATCAGCTTCTTTTTCTTAAAATGTCACATTCTTCCACTCTTAAACATTTCACTAAATGTGGGAGCCACAGGGGGCAATGCATTGGCCTTGGCAAAGCCAAGACAGGATTAAAACCCTAGAGCCCATTCAAATCAACAGAACTATTTCCATTACACTAAGGGGATGGCAATGGGGAGGGAAATCTGCAGCTATTTTGCCAATACTTTTCCTAATGATTTTTTTTTAATTGAAAACTTGAAAATCTGACTCATTTTCATAACTGACATACACACGAGCATATGGTTAAGAGAGAGTCAACTTTCCAATCAGCCCTGCAGGTCTCCAGAGGTCTGCCACCTTCAGCCAGTAGTTTTTGGAGGATGATGTTTCATTAGTGGATCAGATCCAGACTTGAACTTGAATCCAGCTGGCACACACAAGGCCCTCAAGCTGACAAGCTGTTCCTTGGAGCGTTAGCAATTCTTTCCTCTCCTGCCCGAGCTTTAAAGCCAAACACTGGCAGTATGATGGACTGTTTCACCATGGCATTTCACAGTGATGCTGTAAGTCCCACATTTCTGAATGGGAGAGCGTGGAGCTCCAGGAAATTCTGCATCAAAACTCAGCCTGAGCAGTTTGATAAGCATTGTCCTCTGGGAGCAAGGAGATCAGATATTCTGCCCCATCCACCCCCTCATCTAGCTTAGGGGCCTGGCTGAATCCCTCTCCCTTCCCCTGCAAACACCAGCTTGGGCTCTTTTCTCAGCTCCTTGACCAGTTTTGTTCTGAATAGCCACTGTGATCTGGTGCCAAAGTTCACATACAGATACTGCCCCAGGCTGCTAATAGCTGTGACCTTCCTCCCTTCTCACCCACTGCTCAAGTGCTCATTTATGACTAAGCAGATCTTATCACGGAATCACAGAATAAGCAGAGTTGGAAGGGACTCACAAGGATCATGGAATCCAGCTCCTGTCCCTGCACAGGACATCCCCAGGAGTCACACCATGTGCCTGAGAGTGTTATCCAACACTCCTTGAGCTCTGCCAGGTTTGGTGCTGTGACCATTTCTCTGGGGAGCTGTTCAAAGCCCAACCACCCTCTGGGTGAAGAACCTTTATGACCAGGAGAGAGAGGTCTTACTTGTGAAGCTCCACATCACTCACTATGTTCAGTGAAGAATAAAACAGACTAAAGAAAATAACTTTTTTTTTTTCCCACACATTTGGTTTACAAACCACCGAAGTCCTTGCTTTTAAGTCCAACAACATATAAATTGTTATACAAAGAAGCAGGCAGTGATGGCTTGTCCTCAAGGTGCCACACTGTGTGCGTCAATCACAAAGAAGAGCTTATTCTAACAGGATGTGACCCTTGAATGCTTGCAGCTGTTTTTGCCTTAAAATGATGGCATTTCCTGCACACTGATAACTAAAATGCTGGACTAGAACGGCGATTCAGTTTCTGGTGATAATTGTCCAGTGCCAACTGCCTTCTAGGTCAGCATCTGCCTTCACACTCCAAAAGCAATTCACACAAACACTGGATTGCTCACTGGAAGTGAAGAAGCATTTCGTGAACTTTGAAAGTAAAGACAAGAGATTCAGGGTTTCAGTCTGGGTTCAAAATTTATGATGTTTTCTGTGCATCACAGTGCAAGGGTGTGTAAGCCAGTCTTAATGGAAAAGCTTTGGTGGCATTCTAGTTAGCTTTGATTTAAAGCTTAATTTAGGCCCTGAAAAGGGTTAGTGCATCTTTACAGCCATCTTGTAATTCTCCAAGAGTCCTGCCACGAAGTTAGCCAAGCCCACATTTCAACACGGCAGGGTCACTTTCAGATCAAAGAGGTACTCAGACGACTACCAAAATCCACTGAGAAAAGTCTTACATCTTGTCCAAAAACCTTCCGAAAAAGGAGGCAGGTCATTCATGTTACTATTCAAGTGCATTCAAGGGAGGTGTAATGAAATAACATATGTCATCTATACATACATATATATAGTCCCTCGTGATGCTAGATGAAAACCAAAATTCTAGGTTGGAAGTGGATCTAACTAAATATTTAAAACTCAATATTAGAGCTGAGCGAATAATTGGCAGCAAATAATTCACCCATGAATTTAGCTTCTTTTTCAGCTTGTGAAATGTCTGCATACAGATTGCCATTTCCTCAGATTTGATCATTACTTTAAATGAGTCTCAGTTTTATAGTGTAATTCTTTCCCTGTGTAGGTCGATGGAGAGGAGTCTCCAGTGCTTTCCTGACACTTTGCATCTGAAGCCTGATCTGCAGATGTATTGCTCTGACCCACAGTCTGATGTGCATGGCCTGTTTGAAAATCTGAGCCTGCCAGTGCAGCACTTCATTTTTACAAGCAGCAGTGTGGGTGAAATCTGATCACTAAAGTACCAGGAAAAAGCAAATAATAAGAAGAGCACATGGCAGAAAGGTTCTCACTTTTAAATATTAGCAGATCCTCAACAATAACAGAAAGGGCTGAAGAGGGGTTTTTGCCTCTCCTTATTAAAAGCACCTCCAACAATAACTCTTAGTTGGTTCAAGGTAGAAGAAATGGTTTACTGGAATCAATACCAAACCCCAAGTATTTCTGCAGCTGGGATAGGGGAAGCCCATGTACCAGGGCAGGCTGGGAGGCAAAGGGATAGGAATCAACACACTTTTCATAAAAATAAGCTCAAGGCCTGGTGGACAGCTCGCAGAGAGGTGTGAGCAGTGTCCCTTGCAGCCAACACAGCTGGTGGCCCACAGGGCTGCATTTGCAGCCAGCTGTGCCCTGGGCTGTGTCTGCAGGGATGCAGCCAGCAGGACCAGCAAGGTGATGACTCCTCTCCCTCAGCACTGATAAGGCTGTACCTGCAGTGTTGTGTTCAGGCTCCCCTGCACAAAAAATAAAGACACTGACGAACTGGAGCAAGTAAAGCAGAGGCCACCAGGATGACTGGGGAGCTGGAAAAATGTAAAGTCATGAGCAGCTGAAGCAATTGGGTTTACTCACTTCAAAGAAGAGAAAGTGAAACAGAGATGTTATTTCTCTACTGCAACCTAACAAGATGATAGCAAAAAAAATGGAGTCAGACTTCTTGGAACTTCACAGCGATGAGACAAAGGGCTATGGACACAAGCTACAACTTGGGAAAATCTGACTGGATATTGGGAAAAGCTTTGTCATTGTCAAGGTGAAAACCCCAGGAGCAGGTGGTGCAGAGGTGCTGTAGAGTGTCTGTCCTTGGGGACAGTGAAAACCCTGACTCTGAAGAACCTGCTCTCACCAGACGTGCTCCATGTAGGAGGGAAGACTGTACAACCTCTAGGGGACCCTTCCAACCTTTGCGCTTCTGTGATTCCCTGATCCTCCAATAAATATTTTTCCAGTCCTTGGAGCAGGTCCAAAATATTTTTACACTCCTGATCCGTATTTCTGCAAGAATGTAAAGATTTTTAAAGTGATTTCTGCCTATGAAGAGATTTGGAATATTAAAATCCACCCCTACAGAGCTAGATTAGTGGCAGAAGGAAGGCAACAAAACCAAAGGTGCAAAATTCCTTAATGGTCGGGCTCTCTGTGAGCATATCTCAGCTCAGCACGACTGACTCACGGTCACCCTGATTTACACCAGCAAAGAGCTCGGCATTGAATCTTAAGGCTGCATAAATGAATGTGTTTCACAGTTAACATAACCTCATATATAGTGCAGCTGATTTAAAGACATCTAAAAAGTGCTGTCTTTCTCACTGTTGTACCATAGTAGGAACCTACGTGCACCTCCTGTGATCTCTGACTCGCAATATTATTGTGTCTGACGCAGAATTATTAGGTACAGAAATAAACCTCTGCTTTTAATGACTGAAAGTCATGCAAGAGGATGCTGGATTTGAAAGCCAGCAGAAAAGCCCTAGGCTGTTTGAGAATTCAGATTCAAATTATTTAGTTATCTCTAGTCCTCTTAGATATCTATAAATATCTGCACTCCACGGGGTGCTCATGCAATTTCTGATGGTTTACCAGACTGAAGCCACCTCCTCAACTGTAGGTTAGAGTTGTAACTCCTTGATATCGATGAAAAGGCAAGGGACTTAGTTATGAAGGTCATTTTTCAACTGAACAGTTAACTGGAGGGCACCACAGAATGAGTTTAGCTCTCTTTTGTCTCACAAATTTTGCAATCAAATAATATAAACTTGAACAAAGCCATTAAGGAAACCTCTTTTTGCCGGATGCTATGGAAAAAAATTAACTGACTTCATGAGGTAAAAAATTAGAACATTTTCATTAACACAAAATGTTCTTTTTAATTAGGATTTTGCAAGCTAAGTCTCCTAATGAATGAAGAAATGGAACTTCAAAATTATTTGAATTGCTTTTTTTTCCCCCTCTCACTGAGAAGAACAAATGTAACTTTTTGCAAAAATACATTCAGTTTCTAATTGGACACTTTCTAATTAACCATTCCATGGCTGGGGTTTTCATTATTTCAATGTATTTATACAAATGCATTGCTATGAGATGGCTGCTTTCCTAAATAACCCTCAAGGGTTCTGAGTGCTTTAAGAACACATGTGGTGGGCAGACCTACAGGCAATTTACTCCTACAGAAAATGGGTCCAAAACACCTGCAGGGGATATTGCTCCCTTTTTAAGGCAGCAGTGACAGGGCACAGATGCTAATGAAAGTAGGAACACATTTATTGGAGAGACCCATGTAACCACAATGCTCCAGGAGCACCACTGGGTGTGCTGGGGCAGCACCTGATGCTGCTGGGTTGTGGCTGCTTTGCTAGAAACAGTGCTGGGCCCACATTCTGCAAGGTGCCATGGAGGGGAAAGAGAGATTTACAGCCACAAAGCCAACACACACTGGCTGTGCCACACCACAGAGTCCTGCCTGATGCCACATGAGCAGGAGTAACATGGCAGACCACGAGCAAACATGAAGCAAATCAGCCCAGCTTCAGCTTCACTTCACTTCACAGCTGGACACAGGACCTGGTAGGACCTGGCCACAGCAGAGAAAGTGTGGAGTGTGCCATCCCCAGTACTTCCAGCCCCAAGGATCTCAAGCAAGTCTCTCTGTCCATGATACATCCATACCCAGCAGGCTGAGTTCCAAGGAAACATGACTCAACAGACACTGATAGGAAACCTCTGATGCCAGCCTCTAGAATGACCTCTGATGCCAGCACAAAAACATAAGCCATGAGTCTTCCATGAAAGGAAAGAAACTGTCTAAACCTGGCAGACTTGGTAGCTCATGGTGCAATAGGGATGAGGTGCTGCTTTTGACCTGGTCTGGCTCCATTGTTGTAGCAGCTTCAGAAACCTTTTACATGGGCTAAAAGGACGACATTACTACATGCTGTGCCAGAACAGGCTATAAAACCAGTTGCCAGACAGCATCATTAATCAGAGAAGAGCACTTGATCCACAGAGATAGGAAGCTTGAGCAGATGGACTAAGACAGAAAGAACATTTTGATATAAAAGACAGGTCAAAGCAAAGTTGTGGGAAAAGGCTTGGACATTTGCAGAATTAGTAAAATCTGGGGTTTTCTTCTGAAGAAAAACATTAGCAAGCAGTAAAAGAACAATGTGCAATCAATTATAAATGTAATACATGGGTAGCTGCTTGCTGCTGCTCACTGCTTATAGACTTCAGCCTGACTACACTCTTGGGTTTATCTTACTGTGTTTTGTTTCTATTCATTAAAATCACGATAGTAGCCCTATAGCTCAAGATATGGAGGATCCTGGGGTTTCAAGACTAGGGCGATAGCTTCATTAATGCCCACTAAAACACAAATGAGGTCTGTTAATTCTTTTTGTTCTTTGGTGAGAAATGACCAGGTCTGTTTGCACTAAGTGTGGAAACACACACTTGTGTTCAGGAAAGGGGTGTGAGTGGTGAGAAGGCAGCGACCCTTCTTAAATGAGTCATCCTAGGCACAATATAGGAGAGGGAGGGGAAAAAAGACCTCAAAAGTATTTTAAGAAACAGAAAACTGGAAAGTGAAGGTAGAGTGAAGGCAAAGGTTAAGATAAAACAGAGGTTTTGGTCAGATGTCTTAATCTATTTACACAGCAGGAGGCTTTCAACAAACTGCATTGCAAGATTAGAAATGAATTAGCACGTTCTGAAAACACACATTGAAGTTCAGGAACAGAGAGCAAACACCACACATATCATTTGTACCAAGTACCCAGCACTAAAAGCAGAATCTAAATGTTATTTGATGTCATGGTGGCCACACACTAAAATAGGACCGAATATAAAAGTTCCAGTTTGAAGGGGCCTAAAATGATAATCTAGTCCCACTATCCCCATACAGCACAGTAAGACATGAAGTAATGGGATGGGAAAGCCCATACAGGGTCTGTCTGAAACAGAAAAGACAGACGCCTTAAAATTGTGTAAAAATTATCAAATTTGCACAATGCAGCAGATCCTGAAGAACTTCAGAAGATGCTTTAGCAGATTGGAATTATTTAAGGATATATTATATATAGTAGTATTTAGGTAAGAATATATTCACGTGTGAAAGTGTTCATTAGACAATTAGAGAATATGTTAAATATGGAAGATAAAGTCAGATCACCTTCAGTGTTTGCAGATATCATCTATTTAACTTAAAGAGTTCTATCACTTAAATAAAGTGACTGAAGATTCACATCTGGAAGACAGTAATGTTGAGCGCATGCCCACAAAGGATTATCACTTCCTGCACACTAGAAGACTGGGAAGGTCCTAGCGCTAGAATCAAATTTAGAAAAATTATCTGCAGGTATTTTTCAGGTTTTTTTTGGATACCCACTGTTTTACATGGTCAGCTTCAGACAGCAGCAAATGAGACACTATTTCCTGTGGGGTACTGTGGGTGTGATTCTGTTACCCTGGATAAGAATTTTTTAAATCTATTTTTCTCATGCCATCCTTAGGCCAGGGAGAGATACACGAGACAGACTTGGGGGAGGTTTTGCCCCATTCATTTTGCAACACAAAGATATATATTTATGAACAGCTGACCTCAGGCAAGGAGAATCTGCCCCACACAGGCAGAACTTGGCAGTTCTGAGGTGCTGGAAAGCCAAATGTAGGAAAACAAGGCACCAGTCTTACACCGTAGGTGCTCCTGAGTGCCAGGAGGTATTTATCTTTTTTTTTCATCATGTCTTTTGTTTACTTTTGTGCATGTGCTGAAGGCTGGGTGCTTTTCAAAAAATACAAACCCCTCTCCCCAGAGAGCACACAACCCGTAGCACAGTGCAGCACAGTGCTGGCTGCAGAACCCTTTTTGTATTCCTTGTGCAGTGGGCAGGGATTTTTTCATTTCATGCATCATCCATAACTTGCCGCAGCAATTCCAAAAATCTCTACCACGCTCACATGAATACGAATAATTTAAATTCACATTTTTGCTTTTGGAAATTTATCATCATAGAAGCCAGGCTCATAAAGCAACTGTATTTCTGAAATTTCTCACAGAATAATCAAGTGATGGCACTGCCCAACAAAACGGCACAAACTCATTGGTATCATACAGGCACTTTGAGCTATGATTCTGTCTCACAAGGTCAGCTACTGACACAAATCTCTCACCAGCATTAGTCTTCCCTCTACTGTTTTTTCTTTAATGCTTCTTTATTTAGGCCAATTTAATAAGTAATTTTAAAAAAGGGGGAGGGGGGGCTGTTGCTCAGAGTAGAAGTCTTTGCTCTGCCAATGGCTAGTAGGAAATTTTTTTGGATGTGAAATGTTGCTGTGGACATCTATTGAAAAGTTGGCCTTGAGTGGATGTCACTCCTTAGCCCCCAGCAGATCCTCCGGGTTTTGGCCAAAGGACATAATATTGCATTTCTTAAGCATAATTGTGAATACAGATATTTAGTCCTCCCTGACATCAGAGAAATTATGAGCTTTCAGAAAAAGCAAAGCAAATTATAACTGCCATAAGCAATGAGTCCAATGGTTTCTCAATTTCAAATGCTTTGGCCTTTGAGAACCAAACACCCCTTTCATTTCCTACCATGGGAAAGGTAGGATAAAGCTCACCATATCAAGGCCCCACACCTGCTGCTGACCCTACAACTGCCCCACGGCACAGGGGTTGTGCAAGGAGAATTAGGTCTGTGTTTTGTACCATAAAATAATTTTTGTGACTAGGATGACTCCCTTTCTCACATCTGTATCTGTATTACAATCAGCTGAGTGCTTCCACACCCAGCAATGCTTACAGGAAAGAAAGGGAGAAGCCAGAATAGAGGGGAAGGGAAGAAATGGATTGTAATGCTTTTTCTGTTGAGCCCAAACCTGGCAGAGGGCCTGCTTGGGATTCCAGAAGGTGGGCATATAAGTTCCCCAAAAGATGCTAAAATGCTCAAACAGTTAAACCAATCTTTTAATTATACACAGAGTGTCTAAGACAACTGGCCTAAATTTTTCATTCAAGCAACAAAGTCTCCATTGGAAACAAAAGATGCACTTCTAAGATTTTCAGGAAGACAGGCAACATTATTAGGACCTACCCAACTGAAAACTTAAATCAAGTGTGAACCCTGTTACTCCTTTCTTCAATTCTAGTATGAAAAAATCCGATGTTTTTCCTGATACCAACCTACTGATGGAAGTGGTGTGGTATCCCTGGGTACAATTCCAGCTGCCATGTGGTGTGCCCCAAAGGGGTTTGTCACAAAGCACGCTGTAACTCCTGCCAGCCAGGCACCAAGGCTGCATGCTGCCTCAAGGAGTTTTATCTAAAAATAGAAGCCGCTTAAGAAAAATGACCACTTCTTTAGAAGAACAGTCAGTTTCTCTCCGAATCAATTTAAGCCCGGGCACATCAATGAGACAGAGCTTGACCTAAAGAGCTCCACAGAAATCAAGACCTAAGGTAAAGGTGTGCCAGTAATATGGAAGAGGATAAGGAGACTATGGGCCTGATCCAAAGGCCACTAGGTCAGTGGCAAGCTTTAATGTTGATGTAAATGGGCTTTGGAAGAAGTCAAGCTACAGAAAAGAGCACTCCTTTATTATAAAAATAAGCAGCCATTAGAAACGGACTAGAAGTCACAGGAAATTTTTTGTAGACAAAACTTCCCTCCTTTCTTCTCATCATCTCAGCAAAGCATTTGGCTCCATAAATTAGCAGGCAGCAGGTTCCCACCTTATCCCAGGGAGTGCCCAAAGGTCAGATGCACATGGGCACCTTTTGCCCAAAGTGTTTCTGCAGCTAAACATGGTTGGACACTGGTCCAGCTGTGTTTGCTGCATCTTTAGGTGCTTCATTAACATAGCTGGGCATCCAGTCAGCAGTGCTGTGCTTCTGAATTACTGGATATATCCAATTTGCATGAGTGACTGCAGGAATCCATTCCCCACTCACAGGGAGCAGTGGTGGTTCAAATAATGAGAGAAGAGCTGGGTAGTGGTAGAAAACATTAAACTTTCACCCACCCTACCCCACCCCACTGCTGCTGTTTGCCAGTGAGTGCAAAGTCATTTTTGACTCAGGTATAATCCTCACGAAGTGGAGAGAGAATGCAAATGTTTGGCAGTAGGCAAAAAACACACCCGTAATTCTCACCCTCTCAGGCCCGTGCTGAATATTCCTTGCTGAAGCTCTTAAACTGATAAGGTTATTCACTGACAAGATATGAAAGAGCAAATGCTCTGTAATTGAATACCATATGCCTCGCCACAAATAAAAATAACACAATTCTCTCAGAGATAAAATAAAGGCTGCAGTAGGAGAGTATTGTTAAACTGTGCTAAAACAATGAGGAGAGAGGGAATATGCAACTCACCCTGTTGGCTGCAATATAATTGGCTCGTTAGGGAAAAGTGCACACATGGACACATGAAGGGAACAGGAGATCACAAAACACTGTGACCCACAGAACAGCATGGACTTTGGGAACAGCTCACTGACAGTGCTGCTGAAACAAGGGAGCCGATGATGCGACAGAAAGTATTTGGGAAGCTTGGAAATGAGTGCACATACCTGTATCCAAGTGGCCCCTGCTGATTTCCCTGTGCCAGCCAAGGGACACTTCTCCCCTGTCACCCTGGCAGGAGCTGTGCTTAGCCGTGGGAAAGCCATGCTATGCTCTCTGGCTTGGGAGCTGCAAGTTTCACTCAAAGTATCAGACAGGCATTATATTGATTACTGCTTGATATTTGCAGGTCTACAAAATGTCCAAGGAGACACAGGAAAGTTTAGAGACTTTTAATTTGCGGTACCAAAGCTTTTCTGATGGTCCCAGGAGATTACACATTTATGAACAAGGGCAGCAACTATAAAAGCTTATTGTTTGCACTCAGCCAAACTTCATGGATTTTTAAAGTATGACAAAAGAGAAAATGAGTTACACAGATTTTCAATAACTTGAACACCAATCTCTGCTGTCCAAAGGGAATTACTCCACTGTTCTTTCTTTGTCTACCTTGGCCTGGCTTTAAGGGTTTATCCTTGTAAACGACATCAGTAGTTACAGTTAACAGGCCCAAATGAACCTGTGGGGCTGAGATCCCTCTTGTCCTGAAGTGCCAGATGCTCCAGGGAGAAGACTAAAGATAGCAAGAGGAACTTTGTCAAGGTAGGCTCCACGCAGACAATAGGAGCAAGCAGTGTGCAGAGCCCTTCCCTTCACTTCAATGACACATCAGAGGTGCCAGGAGGATTCTCTCATCAGAGGGCAATGGCACGAAGTGAGATTAAGGTAGCAACCCATTTTGCTTTTATGTGTTCAGCTAAAGAACAAGGTCAAAGAAATAAGGTATTAAAATTTTTAATTAAGTGACAGTGGAATTATTTGCTTGCTCCTGGATTATGTTGATGCAATACAGCCTGAAAGCTGCTATTTGACATTTCCCTTGATTTCTGCTCCTCTTTGATGGGGTTACACGGTAAATTGTTTTCAGGTACAGACTTGCCATAGCCACTAAGAGGCATGCAGATGCTCCTAAAATCTTCCCCACTTTCTGTTTTACTGAACTGGCAGAAAGGCACTAAAGCCATAAAAAAAGAAAGCATTACTACAATCCAAACTGGTGAGGCTACAGAAAAGTGAATTGCAAACTGGGGGGAGGGATAAGGCAAGTACAGATATTTTCTTTCAAAATCGTGGGTCATAGAAGGAACAATCCCCATTCAATGGAAAAAAAAAGTAGAACCATTTTTGGCACTACTGATACAGGCACAAGTAGATCAGGTGGCTCTGAATGGCTGGATTGGTCCATGGCACCCAGCTCTAGTAGCATCCAGCATTTAAATGCAAGTGGTAGAGCAGAAGCAGGCCCCACAGTCAGGAAACAGAGCATAAAATGCATGGCCACGGTAAGAATCAAACTAAGATGTGATTTTAAAAAAAATAGGAGTAAGGTTTTGCTTTCTGAGCTCTCTACTTTATTTTTATTTGTTTTCATACTCCTGTAAGTAAAATCAACAACTTCTTTTTCCCCAATAAACTGAAATTTTGCAGACCATTAATCCATAATATGGACAAAAGGCTTCGGGTGCATGTGAAACAAAATGAAAAATGGCCAGTCTGGTTCTTCCAGGAAAAACTGATACTTCACATGAGCAGTAAAGATTTTCCAACAAGCAGCAGCACACACGTTTCACTGCAGACCCACAGTGAGTAGAGGGTAATGGCTCTGAATATCATTTATGTGCACTTAACTACCATTTAGTTAATGTTTATGCAGCATTTTGAAAATGTAAAGTGCTGTAAAGATGCCAAATGTTATTATTATTAATAATCCAAGTGATAAATATGACTCCAAATTCTCTACTTTATCCTCGTCCTTCATATCAGAGGGGTGTTTGAGCGTATAAAAAACAGCAATTCAGCAAGACACTCACAGTGTCTGTGTTACTCGGGGTTCATGAGTTTTACACATAAGGGAATGAAGGACTAACTGGTTTCTCCCCAAGTTGACTGAGTGTTACAAATCTCCCCCCCAAATTAAGATGGAAGATTAGGTTAAAACCCTGCTTTTAAAAATAGTGGGTCAGAGCTTTGCCACAACATTTAAAAGCCTATTTAGAAGGGGACGCAGGTCAACATGTTTTGATAAAATGTTTTTTCCTTTCAATGGATGTAGAAGAGGGCACAGGAAAGGACTTAAAGCCAGGAATACATGGGTATCTGCTGTCTGCCCACTGCACCCTCCACAACAGCAGTATGGACCACAGCTGGCTGTCCAGCTTTAGAGCACCCAATCCCCCAGACCTCCTTACATCTTCACTTTGGCCCTCAGAGGAGGCCATCAACCACAAAACCCGATGCCACAGAATTATCCCCTTGGTGATTTTCCCATTTCCCTAGACCACTTCTGTCGCTGTTGAGTGGCTAGCTGAGGACTGACCCAAGTTCTCAGACAAGGAAAGAGAGGAGAAGAGGAACTTTATTGTTTTGAATTCCATATATATAGAGTCTACAGAAGTGCCCCAGATTGGTCCGCCCGAGACCTCCCCCTAGGCCCAATTGGCCAAGCCCAAACTGACTCAATCCGGAGAAACTGTTTGCAAAACATCCAAACTTTATCTTGTTTATGAAATATAGCAAAATGTTCCCATGGGAAGAACCTGTGCTAGCCACACACTTCTTTTTATTTGCACCTGCAGCACCCCGACAAAAAGTCAGACAGAAGCCACTCCACAAGTCATGGAGTTTCCAAGACACAGGTCCACCCTGAGTGCTTGCCGCTGCAGTGGATTGCTCTTACAGCACTAGACCTCAGCAGGGAAAATAATCCATGAGCCAGGGCCTTTGGTCTCTCCTTTTATCCTCAGAAATGAACCTTCTGGTGCTCTCAGAGAAGTGGCTGTTATTTCAAGGAGTTGATCAGTTTGTGAGGAAGTGATAAGGGAATTTTTGTTCCATCTGCTTTTCTCGGTTTTGGAATGGCCTCTGTGACTGCAACAGCTTCACCATCGAGGCTAAACGTGAAGTTACCCCTCTGAGTGAAACATCTGCCATTCCCCTTACTGGAAAACCAAAAGGACAAAGCAGACCTCTAAAAGGTCTTTCAAATATCTTCACTCACTTCCACAAACTGGATTTTCCAGAGTTCAGCTCCCATTCTACTGTTCTGTTGCAGTGGTTGGATGCTGAACTCTTGGATGCTTGGTCCAGACTTTGTGACTGGGGACACAGGCAGAGAACATGTGGCTCAATACACCCTTTGAAGGCTTTCTCCAAGACTTAAAAAAACTATCTTAGTTTAAAAAAAGGAAAATGAGGGAAAAAAATCCCACAGAGACAGCCTGATCTTCTGCTTTCTCACACTGGTATAAATCAAGAATAACCCCACGGACTTTGTAGGACTTGCACAAGTATAAAACTGCTAGAAATGAAAGGTTCACATTTCCTAACTGCAGCAGTTGGCTGGGTTTTCTTTAAATAGCTTCATTAATAAATACTTTGAAAGAAGAAAAAAAAAAGTGCTCTTCCTCCCCCAGTACTAATTGCTAGTGCTCAGATTTAATCTTCAGCATTTATTGTGCTTCACCAAATCCCTAATAATCACCCCAGAAGACTCCTTAACATTGTTGTATAATGGGAAACAAGGGCAGGGTATTACTTTTTCATGTACAAAGATGTTTCATCAGGAGGCCAGATTTCTTCTATGCAGCTAAAGTACATAGAGCCTGACACTTTTAATTTCTTCCGTAATTGTGTCACAAGAGGGGTTTATGTCACTGTGCCTCTTTGCTGAATTCCAAGAGGCTCAATGCTATTCCCATGGTCATTGCCTCCTGCCTCTACTTTAAAATAATGAAGATTTGGGCTGAAATAAATTTGAAGATATCAAATAAGGACCCCTTGAGTTCCAGGGAAAGAAAATAAAGCAGCTTTTATTAAACTTGTTATGAGACCTTTCATGACCACTATTCTCGCTGTTCTCTTTGCTCAAAGCCTTTAGAGAATGGTCTCACTTTAGCCTAAACTCAGCTCTTTCTCAGCTCTCTAAGCCTCTGTAAAATTGAAGGACATTCACTCCAACACACGTCTTTAATAACTCAGTATGATTTAAACTTTCAATCTGCATTCCTGATTTCTGTAATAATTGAAAGGAATGCATTAGCAGCAGAAAAAAACCCCACTTTTGCTTCATAAACTTTACCTTCATTGCCTCAGATTTTCAGTAGTTCTCAATATGTAAGTTTAATGGCGTGACCCTAACAAGAAACGATCAGCAAATGAAACGAACCAGTGTGTAGCTGCTCCACACGGCTACAAGTGTCAGCTGTGGCCTGCCTGCCATTAATTTTATTGTAACTCATTTCTTCAGGTTGAGTACAGCACGATTTAATGTTCCCATTCTCCCATTCCTGTTCTGCATGACAAATTGTTTTAATAAACATAAACCGGGTAATAATAAAGTAATAATAAGCCTAGCACTCACCTTATATCACTGCAGTTAAATTCTCCCACAAGCCAGCGCTGGTTACAGTGACAATTACAGTCGGGCCAATCCGCAGCCAGGCAAGCACAATGGACAGATTTAATATCGTTTGTAAATATGATTAGTGTGCTGTCATGTTATTGCAGCCTGGTATTTACATTTCTCTCTGGGGTTATTCACTACACCAAATCAACATTAAATAGTGCTCCCTTCTCTTTCCCTTAAATCAAATATACCTTTCTTTGTGCTCCACTCAGAAGTTAATGAAGAAAATGGCATCGATTGTTAATATTCAGGGATCAATCAGCGCTTTACATAACCCTTTTTTTTAAACAGATGTACGTCTGTCTGTATAACCCTGAAAGATTTCTCTTGAAATTCATAATCTCCTGCTTCCTCCTCCCCCTCCATACACACCCTTTAACATCGACGCTCGTCTGCTGACTCTCTTATGAAAAATGTTCAAATAATGAATGGCTGTTGTTTACAGAAGTAATTTCATGCTACATTTCCATTATTGCCTGGATTTGTTTAGCTTCTCAAGCTTCCCCATTTCCCTGCAATGAACTTTTAAGGAAATATAACCAGCTTTCACTGTTTATGCCATTATGTTTATAATAGAAGCCGCTCTCATTTGTGACATATTGCAACACTTCATAACTGTGTGCAAATAAGCATCCTTAAACTTGTTAAGGTCAATTAATCATTGTACAAAAGCTTTTTTAGCCAGGACTTCCACCAGCATAAATCCAGCCACGTAGCAGGGTAATGAAAGGGCTCTAGCGTGGACTCGGGTCCTACATGGCACAATTGTGTGCTTCAGATGTTAATAAAACTGCCTGCAGACGACACAGGTCTTTTTCTCCAAAGTTATTTGGCTCCTGTGGTCAGGAAGCACAGGTTGAACGCCTGCAGCCCAGATCAAGAACAGACAAAAATTTATAATGACTTCGACGACCAATTCCCACCAACCTAAAAAAATTTAAAGCCACTTTTTCCATGGCAAAAGCAAGGAGTCAAGCTGCAGGACATCCCACTGAGCTTGGCCCCATGGCATTTCAGTGGACAGGATTCAACACATGAAACACACCGCAACAAGTTCCTATTTTCAGACATCACAGAGGACACCATCAAAGCAGAGAGCACTGCTGTCGGCAGCGTGGAGCACTGGCTGCTCAGGCACGTGGATCCCCAGCCTCCTCCTGCTGCTGTGTTAACTACTCCGAGAGGAAAGGTCCCTGGGGGACAGCAGGGATGGCACTGCCTGCCTGAGAGCCACCTGGCACAAACACCAAGCATGGAAAAGAGCTCTTTTTAATTATCAGCAACCTTCTCCACGCAGTCATAGCACACACAGACTTGTTCTTGGCCTTCGTGTAGTTAAGAAAGAGGAAATATTCATGTGGTTTATATTTATGCTTCCATTTTCAACAAAGAGGTTCTCATCTCCTGCACTTTTGACTGAATTAAGACCTATGTCTGAAATTTAAGACATGCCTTAATCAGACTCAATAGGTTTTCTGCATGCCCCAGGCTTAGCAATGTCATGGTGCCTGGGTTCATGTAAAATAAGCCTGGTCTGTGTCATTGGGCTTGGACTGATGTGTAAAAACAGTGACAATAAACCCTCACAACAATCTCATTTAAATTGCAAGAGTAAAATTCGGTGAAATATTCAATACTAATGGAGAATTAAAAAGTACAGCATACAAGTTTACGAGGGTGGCCATGTGCAGGCACATACTTTATGCATTCACTAGCATTTAACTTGCACTTCCTTTTCCATGCAAATTCAAGTATAAAGAGATGCCCCATATTCGAAATCTACCCTGAAGAAGTCCAAAATGTGTGGCAAAGACCAACACTCAGGTATCTGCAGTAATTTCAAATCTGACTCACACCTTGTCGTTTACTGCCAGTTAACTTTCCCATGCTACAAGTTTAAGCTAGGAGAAGGGAAAACAAACGTGATTTAAAGAAAGCATTACCAGTCAGTCCGAGAGCTATTTTGTGGGAGATGTAGATAATCTGGAGACCAGAGCAGGACTTTTTAAAGACCTATCTGTCGTTGTTGCTTTATTGAAAATGATAGATTTAAGAATATGGTTCCTATGGTCACCCAGAGGGCATGGATCTGACTTACTGTGACTTGCTGATATTCTTTATTTAGAAGAGTCAAATGTCACAGCAAAATATTTCTGCTAAAATGTGTATTTACTGCATTTTCCTTTCAAAGCTCAGCAAGGTGACAGCTGGAGAGGGGTGTCTGTGCATGTGTGGAAAAAAAAAAAGAGGGGGAAGAACTGGGGTGTTACTAAACACAAGATCACAGCACTCGAAACATCCTACTGAGATCAGAAGAATTGTGAAGCATACCGAGGTGGTACTCTAGCTATTCATTAACTGCCTGTATCAGCTGGCCTGGAGATTAGAGCTTAATGCAATGGTGAAGTAAGTGTCCATATCACAGTGGCCATGGAGGAATAGCGAGATGTAATGAAACTGAATAGCTAGCCATTGGAAGTTGAAAAATATATTGATTTTTCAGTGCTTGATCACCCAGGAGGCTTTATCAGGTATGAATACTTGGGAACCATCTGCTAACTCTGTAATGGTATTTTAGGATTTGTGACAGACTCCAGCAAAAATAAAACTGCGTGTTAGAAAATAACACAAAGTGAAGCCTGCTCCTCTGCAATACATTCCACTGCTCCACATCTGCTTTTCTCATTCCTGCCTCTTAATTGTTCACGAATTAGCTATAGCTAATGCTTGAATACAAATTAAAATTGGTACATGGATTCAATTTCTCCCCACCTTTCACACCAAAGATAGCTCAGACATTTATAGCTGCATTTATCTCTACATCAGCTTGCATTGCATAGGTGGCAAAGATCCCTCTCCTCCCAAAAGGAAGTCAGCAGGACCCCGGTTATTGTATTCAGCTATTGAACCACCTTGTCAACATTTCTTAGCATTCATTTGTGTAAGTCAAAGAACAAAACTGAACAGGAACAGGCTTGGAGGCACAATATCTACATATTGTCTGATGTAAATAACACTCCTAGACATGACTGGCATTCTCCAAACAACAATCATTGTTATTGAAATGTGTCTCTATTCCCCTTGTTTTAATACTGAGAATGATTATGAAATCTCTTTGGGTATGATAAATCAGCTGAAAGATGTAATAACATGTTTCAGCTGTTGGAATGGATGTTTGATTACAGCTCTGAGGGTTTTTTCCTCATCTTGTTTCTAGTTTAATTCTTAAACCATTCTCTGATTTAACAAAAGATATTTTCCACATATCAACAGCAAATACCCATTCTTGTTTACAGTGTGGGTAACTGATCAGGAATCAAGTTGTATTTTAACAATGCAGAGAAAATATTTTTCTATTACAGTTTTGGTTAAAATAGTAAGCTAAGCTGTCATTTGAAATTATATTTACTAAACATTTAGCTTTAACACCTAAATAAAAATAGAAAATATAAAAAAGGCAGGGGGTGAGGAGGACAGAGAGAAAAGGAGACTTTGGTCAGACCATGTTTGATTTCCAGACAGAGAGAAGAAAAATTCCACCTCTCCTCTGTCACCCCCCTCCATGATTCTGCAAGCATCTATTTAAGCAAGTGGTAGCAGAATTAATTTGCCCCAAAATGGTGAAGTGTAAGTGGAACAAAATTATTTCCCCCTGATTTTACACTGTAGTGGCAACACACAAAAGATGAAGGAAGTCAGACCGCACCACACAGCGGCAGCGAGAGCGAGGCAGCTGGACAGAGGCTTTTGAAGGATCTGAGAATCTGTGTGCAGCAAAGGCAGCACAGCTCCTCCAGCTCACTCTCCCAGAAAAGATTCTGGCAAATAATGCCTTTCCCTTGAGTGTATTTTGTGGAGGAGAAAAGGTGAAGAAAAAAAAATAACTCTGGGAAACAAAAAGATTAGTACGTGGGTGGTTTCCCTTTCCAATCAGCTTTCCTTTCCGTCCTGTGGAGCTGCCCCTGAGCTGATGAGCACACTGTGGAGGCTGCAAGGACGTACCTTGATGTTCTCCCAAAGTTTGCAGAGCCAAAGAGGCAACTGCATTCAAGACTGGTGGTGGGAAAATTTAGAGAAATTTGGGGCTTCCCGAGGTCTTTAGAACTGCTCAGTGATGTCTTGCCAACATTTCAACAAGAGGCTCCTGAGAGAATTCCCCCCTTGGCCTGCGATAAACTCAGTGCCCCAACCGTGCATTTGCTTGCCAAGAGGAGGGGCAAGGGATGAGAAAACCATTCAAGCATTTTCCTATTTAAATGAAAATACTTTCTCATCATTGTAATCAAGGAAAGAGGCTGTCCTACTGTGAGAGAAACCCTATACCACCCATTTGGGTGGAACTGCACATACTCTTATCTCCCTGCAGGAAAGAGAATTGCATTTGCACAGAGAAATGATGGTCTGGATAGCAACACATCCACCCAGGATGGAGTAAGCAAGGTCTCAGGCATTTCTTCCAGGGTGCCAGAAACACTTGAACCTAGCAAACTGTCAGGGATAGCTGTTAAGGGAAGCTCTTGGGTAACATTCACACATGCAGAGCTCCCCAAGGTGTGCTACAATCAGACACAAGCTGGCAACCCAGCTCCCACCTACACAGGGAGAGAGGGGAGGTTTCCTATTCCTATTCCCCTCACCTCTTTGGTTTATTGTGCAGCCTGCCTCTGCTCTTGGAATAGGCAGGCTTTTAAATTGGGACACACAACTCACTCTTCCCTAAAGACACCAGCGCAATGAAGAAAATATTTCTATTCAACGGAATTATGGAATACCTTTAAAAAGTTATTCATTGCTTAATTCACTCCCCTCTTTTTGACCTTTATTCAAGGGGAAAACTGCCAACTGCACAAAATCCTGCCAACTCCAAGGAGCTTAATTGTGCAGATTACAGTCTGTTTGTAACACAGATTATTAAAAGCACACTTGGACCCTTCACATCCCCATGTTTGATTCAGTAATAGGTTCTGCATTAGATAAAGGAGATTTGTTTTGATCCCCTCCTCGCAGATGCAGCGTGCCCTACACCTTTTGTATTCCAGACTCCACCATCCATGACCTCTTTGCATAAGTGACAGAGCCACAATAGGCTGCTCCATACTGTGACTCACAGCTCCCCACTTTTGAGGGTGGAAAAAGGGCCAGAAAAGATTCATTTTGTGGTATATATGGTAGCCTAAAAAAAACCCCAAAAAACCAAATTGCACATCTTATTCTATAAAGAGCACATTTCCCTGAGAGATTCTGGCACTGTGTGGCACAAAAGCTAACCATGGCCATTTTTGAAAGCAGAGCACATGGTAGTTTTAAAAAAGAAAAAGTGAAAATTGTCTTTTGAATTTCAGAGAATGAGGTGAAACACAGAGTCAGAATGGACAACGTATCCTCAAAATACATTAAATGAAATAATTTCCTTAGGTCCAATTTTTTTCTCTTTCTCAGGCTAAAAATTTAATGAGACTGATCTCCTCACCCACCCCCACAAAAAAAACAAAACCCAAACAAACCACTGAAAGAAGTTAAAGCATTAAGCACAGAAATCACCTTGAATTTCTAGCTGTCAGATGGTAATTACAAATCAATCCTCCCTGCCTCAGAACCAAGGCTTGCTCCACAGCCAGCCATCATCATTGCAGGGTCTGGGTGGGAAATGTCAGCCTTTTACTTTGCATCTTCATCCTCCAGCTCCCTGTACTTCAACAGTTGGACTCAATGACCTTAAAGCTCTTTTCTAATTTCAATGTTTCCATCATTCTCAACATTATTATAATTAGAAATCAAGTAGTTTTTCTTCCAACACTATGCTATATGTATTCGGTGAGGTTTCTGCTTGCACTTCACTGGCCTTACAGCTGCAGGGGAGGAGTGGAGACACCAGGGTTGTGGCCATGAACGCCAGCCAGGTGTTCAGGACTGACTGGTAAAAGACAGAGGGGATTCACATCAAGCGCAACTCACACACAGTTATTCTGCTGTGGCTTCTCTCCTCGTTTGCTCTCTTATAAAGAAGGTAGGAGGTGGCAACAGCTTTCCCTGGCATTAATGTGCTTTTAGTTGCTTGATAAAAGTATTTTCCTTCCATAATTGCTGCACAACACCAGACTAAAAGCTCAGAACACACTTTTAATTTGAACACACACTTGTAGCTGTGTGCCAATTCCTTGCTGCTGTACTGTTGATGAGCAGTTTTATGTGGAGCAAATTGAAGAAAGCCACAAACTAATTTCCTAAATGTACTTTTTTTTCTCCAATGGTAAGAAAATGATGAGTTTTAGATGAGAAAGAACATCTATCTGCAGCTCAATGAACTGAAAATGCAGAAAGCAAACTCCTGCAGCCTTCAGAAATACTCAAGAGTGACACAAAAGTACTAACCTCTTCAAATTTTATGATAAAACTAAGTGGAGTCAGCAAATCGAGAGGATGACAAGGACAGAGGAAGACCAAAACACACCTGAACTGCTGTGATAAATGGAAATAACAACTTCTTTTTTTAACAAAATATTGCTAGTCCTGTGATACATACCATAAGCTGGCATAGTACTTTATACTTCAGCAAAAATTGAGTATAACTGGCAGCTCCCTACATGTCCAGTTCTTGATAGCAATGCTGCCTCACATATTCAGCACAGTCACCATTAATTCTCTCACTCCGTTTTATCTTTCTGTATGAGACTTACACTGGGTGTGCATTTAAGAAAATTAGCTTCTACAAATTTTATTTTCAGTCACAAGGGATGTTACAGTCATCTGAAAGCCCATGAAACTCTGCTTCTATAGAACCAGGATTGCCAACATTTCTAAATTAGCTCCAGTGGAAGAAGCTCAGTGCTGTGCAGATGGGTGGAAGGAGCTCTCTAAGGTTATCTCATTTCAGGCGCTCTGTAAAGCAACTTCATAGTGTTGGTTTAATGCTCAAATTTTACTGCATACCTGTAAATGTAGATTTGGTGTATTAAAGTGTGTTTGCTGAATGCTCATAGTACCTGGGTAGTTTTACAGCTGTGGAGCTGTGTATCCACATACCCTCAGTTAAACACAGATGTCGTTTTCCAGAGGAATTTTCACCTTAGCTCATTGTCTTTAAATTTTAGTAGAACCTCATCTTTGCTGCTTTAGGTCAGCAGGTGCCTCAAGAACAGACTGCTTTGCCCATCATGCTGTTAATAGCTTCCTTATGGAATTTTCTTGCTTTTAGCCACCCCTGCTGATGCACAGAACATTTAAGGGAGGTCTGTGCCTTGTGCAGGACACAGGGTGCTGGTTTCTCCTCACTTCTGGCTGATAAGTTACTTCTAAACACAGATGCAATGACTTCAGCTGTTTTATTGGGTAGTTAACTGCCGTCTTAGAGTTCTTATACCACTGTAATATGAAAAAGGGGCTTGTATGAATCGAAATTAAGAGGGCAAGATGGGTAAGTTGCTTGAAAGCAATGATGGGGTAATACTGTCCTTCAAAAAAGATCCAGTCAAGCTTGTCTGTTAAAGTGTCTCTGGACATCAACAATGTGCAGACAAAGCGGATGCCTGTTCTCTCTCGGTGCTGAGTCCACTGAAAGCTGGTGCCTGTTCTCTCTCAGTGCTGAGTGCACTGAAAACTGAGTTTAGGCCTCTACAAAATGTCATGTACGACCATGATGAGAACCTGAGAGAGAAAGGAATGCCCTTGAAAGGATGAAGCACCCATCATCCCTACACTGCAACGGGAACCCTTTCTGGAGAGGCAATCAATCTGACTTGAATGCACAAATGTGCCAAATGGGCACCAGCTAAAGATATCAGAACTTTTAGGAAATTATTTATTTGTGATATTTGTCAACAGTGGAGCCTCAGGAAGGTCCTGGAGCTCCAAACTTTGCTATGCACATCCTCCTACAAACTCACACTGCTGAGATATGATTACAATGAGCTGCCACAGGGGTGGTGGAAAAGATAATGATCATTACACTGTGAAATCAGAATCAAGGATTTTAAGATAAAGTGCCTGGAATTCAAAATCATCATCTGAAATAGAATATTTTCCCAAGTTTTCTCATAAGGTATCATAATTTGGTAGGATACTTCAAAAAGTGTATTTCAAAGTGGAAGGAGTGAGTGTTAATCCCTGCCGATAGCAGAACAGTAATTTTCAGTGTGTAAGTGATATGCCAGGAGCAAAAAGAGCTCTTTTTAGACAGACTTTCAAGGTGCTTCCATATTTCACATGTAAATAAAATTTTTCTTCAAATGTTCAATAGTGCTAATTTTGAATTGTTGTGAAAATTCTGGCTTAGTTGCCAGTTCATGAAAGCAGTCCAGAATTGCTCCTTTTTAACAAGAATTTTATGGATTCAGACATAAAGAAAATATGTTTCTTATGTGAAACTAGATAATCATACAACTCCTACTCAGTCTGATAAAACCAGAAGACCATCAAATATTGGAAAAATACATAAAAGCATTAGTTTTCTTTTTCATTATTTCTTTTGAAATAATTTGGATCCCAATTCTCCCAAAGAGGTTCTGCATTCTTATCTTTATTTATAAGGTTTTGTTTGCCTTATTGCTATGTTAAGAAGTGTAAAATGCTACAAATTAGAAGGATAATACTTTATAATAATAATAATAGTGGTACGGATAATAAGAAATCAAACAGAAACAGTTTTTTCTCCTTCAGAAAACTTTTTGAGGTTCTATATTTTTCCAACCCCAAATTTGGATAAAAACCACTTTGAAAAACTCAGAAGTGTTCATAAGCAAAAATTAGAAGGCTACTAAATTTGATAATTTTGATCAAATATGTTTTTTCAACGACTTTGTAAGATTTCACTCCCACTTGACCACAATTTTACACATTTTCTAATCTGTCTTTGAGCCTAAAATCAGAATATTTTTGTACCAAAGTATATAAACATATGCCTGGCATTTTCAAGAGCTTAAAACCATTTAAGTAGAATAATTTCACAAAAATTAATCTACTTCTCAAAAATCCCACTTGCTTGGACAAACCACAGGATCTGGGAAAGCTGACCAGGTCAGCTCTAACAGGAGATCACAACAAAGCAATTAAGACCCAGGATAGATTCCCTGAAGCAATTTGTAAATAAATATGCATATGTTCAGTGTGGTCCCTCACTACAAGAAGGACATTGAGGTGCTGGAGAGAGTCCAAAAAAGAGCAATGAAGCTGGGGAATGGTCTGGAGCACAAATCTCATGAGGAGAAGCTGAGGGAGCTGGGGGTGTTCCTTTGAGGAATGGAGGCTCAAAGAGAAATCATTCCACCCTAGTGATGATCATGTTTAAACTGCAGCTAAGACATAGCACCAGAACATTCACAGTTTCTCAAAACTACATGATTTGGAAGCTATGCTATATTCCAAAACTTAGTGCCTTTCCTCTTCTGATTATTGGCATCCCTGTCATCACACTCTTTAAATGTTTTGCCAACAGAAATAGACTTCTACTGAATTAAAAAAGCAGACACTTTCTTCATAAATACAAATTAAACAACAAGCTTCCTGTCATACAGGTCAGCTATGTGGAATTTATTATGAGACCGCAAATGTTTCGCAGCATGAGAAAAAAGTTACATGAAAATTAACTCCCTAAAATAAACAGCCTGTGTAAAACTTGGAGCGATGTACACAAGAAATGTGCACATTCACTTTGTATATACTGTGGGATTAGGTTTTCTTCTGATGCTCAATTAGAGATATTTGGGAAAAAACCCGCAAAAATTATTCAGTGGTATTTTCTACCACTTTTGACCACTTTTAGTTACATGCAATTCAGAAACAGAAACAAATTTATGTTGGCTCCTGAACTCTTACATTGGTGTTTCTCACCCTCTTCATCTAAGTTAAAATTACATCCAGGTTTTTTTCATAAAATGCATTTCCTATTTGTATGGGACAAGTCCATCTCCCCCAAGTATTTATGTTATGTAGTCTGTGAACAAAGATTTAAATGTCTAAAGGTTTTCTAGAAAATTTATTACATTATATTAATTATAATTATATATTATAATTAATTTATAATATAATATAATATAATATATAATATTATAATATATTATAATTAATTTAATTCTATTAAAAGGTTAGATACTAAATTTTTCAGCATCTACCTCTTCTTTTGCATTTCTGTTTTAGTTTCTGGCTGGATGTCTGTTGCAAACCTGCTAAAACTAATTGTCTGCTACCTTTTGAGAATAATAGAGAACTGTTACACCAGTCTTGCCCATTCAACCAATGTTTTCCTTATTTATACACATCATTTCCTATAACTATAACCCAAATGGTTTTGCCTGCGAGTTTGAGCCTTAGTGTCCTCTGACAAAGATGACTGCTGTTTCCAATTGTGTCTAAATAAAATGGACTCCATTTGGATAGAAAAAATTCCTAATTGTTTAATTGTAAAATTTCTCAAGATGAGGGATGTGCATTCTAGAAGCACTGGAAGATGGGGTTTGTTGTGTGCATTCACAGCACCTCTGTCTCTTTTCCTGGTGGTCTTGGCTCTGCAGTGAATCACCACAGAGGAAGTTTCAGCTCGTTTGAGAGAAGTCAGAGTTGCCACACTGGATATGATCTTCCTTGAATGGCCCAGACCAGGATCAATTCCCTTCCTGATCATTGCTATACCTCACTCAGTAAGGGTAAGGCTTTATGAAGGTCTTGTTTCTAAAGGTGACAGCACCTCACCTAATACTGGAGAGAAAACCCAGAGATACAGAAAGTCACTGTGCCCCACTGCAGGGGCCACAGTGGGAAAAGAGAGCAACCTCTTCACCAACCACATCTCCAGGTGCCCAAGGCACTTCTCATTTTGATTAGCCAAGTCCACGCACAACTGAGAAAGCTGGAGTGTTATTGCTCTAATTATTCTGTTCCTTTTCTTTCCTTTTCCTGCCTCCCTCACCCCGGGCTCGTTGAAGAAAGACTCCCAGGAGCTTCCATTCAAGTGGACTGAAAACAGTGTCAGTGGGGGCTGACTTCTGCAGCATGGGTTGCTGTCACCAGTGACCTATTCATCAGCACCAGCACCAGCCTGGCTTTGTCTTCTGCTCCACTAAACAAACTGATGGCAGACTCAGTTCTGCTGCAGAAATATTGAGAATTAAATAAAGCACAAAGGAGCAGGCAGTAGGGTTGAACCATTTAGTGGAAATAGGGGAGCTGGTCAATAAAAGGGGATGGAGACTGAATCAAAAGGGGATGACTTACAATGGGACATGGGCTAAAAGGGGTGTGCACTATCCTGCGGGTCAAAAATGACAAAACATTGTTGTCCCGAAGCTGTCACCTTCTGCACAGTAGGGAGGGATCTGGGAGCAAGAAGAATTGCAAACCTAGCAACTCAACATATAGGAAATGTACAAAGGAAAAAAAACCCAAAAATCATAAAGGGCCAAAATCTAGGGTGCTTGCAACAAGCTGAGACCACTGATCTCAATGAATAAAACACAGTCAATGTTTAGAGGGAGTATTGGAAAGAAAGAGAAACAAAGCATGATAAGGAAGACTGAGATTTTGGCTTAGGGGTTCATCTCAAACTTGGGACAGCTGGTTCAATTTCAAGATTCTGCCATATATTTCCTGTTGGACCAGAAGTGAGGCATTGAATCTCTGCAATTCAGTCCCTATCAGGGAAGAAATACTTGAGGAAAGGATATGACATGTATTTTGTCTGTAGGGTCCCCTAAGATCAGCCATACCCATGTAAAAGCAAAATAGTTTCTTGAAATGGAGAGATGTAAAAAAATTCTGCATTTTGAATTTTTCTATTTTGGCGGCATTTAAATGAATCGCATTTACTCTTAAATAAGTTTTCAAAGCATTAAACTTCTATTCACACCTTTCTATCATTTTCTACCCTTGAGGTTCTGAATACAAATATCTGACTGGTGTCCAGTGAATACAGATATCTGAATGCTAGCCAGAAATTTTCTTCTGCACACTTTTTATGGTTTTCCTACTTTATCTTCTGCTCTTGTGTCAGGTTCCAAAATTCCTTCTCTTCTGGAGGTTAGAGGAGATGAGAAAGAGTAAAATTGTAATGCCTGTGGCTTTCCAAAAAATAAGTTAAAACATTAATGATATTTGAGAAAAGTAATTTCCTCAGTTTAAAGGGGTTTGGCACATTTTCAGTGGAAAGGGAGGTTTTTTCTTCCTTTCTTCTTTTATGTAATTTCATTTAATTTAAATATATTTTCCTCCTTAGCGTTTCAGAGAAAGAAAGAAGCCCAGAAGAGTAAAAGAGCAAGAGAAAACAGAATTTCTCCTGATATTAAAAGACCCACATGCATTTCAGCAATGTTTTTTTTCCCCTTGGAAATCTGAAATAAAACCCTGGTCCCACACACACCTCATGAGAAAGTGCATCTGTTTAAACTCTGTTCTCTGTGACCAACCTGGATGGTCATAACAGAGAGTTCTGGATCCTGCAAATGGATTCCTATACCCATTGTTGGGGTGACTGCAGCCAGAGGGGAACACATCTCCTCTGCCTTGAGGTAGTAAAATTCTGTCCTCTGTCATGGTAAAAATTAAGGAAGGTGGGAATCTTAAGGCATTTACCACTAATAGATGTCCTGGACAATATGGAAAATCTGCCTGTGTCCTTCAAACCTGTGTATGGATGGCACAAAGTTCACTGCCCCATGGCTGATCTGCTGTTTGTCAGACAGAGCTGCCTAAGTGTGCCTAGAAAATGCCCGAGCTGCATAATCATCAGCGGCTCCTAACTATGGCAGTTCTGCAAAAACCAATTCCCAGATCTGTCCTCAGAGTTTAAATGCTGGCCACCTGGCTGACAGTCTCACAAGCAGTAAAATAATTCAAACAGGTCAAGTTACCAACTCAGAAACAGTGAGGGGTTTTTTTGCTTCGTGCCACAGAGAGGAAAGTTTCCAGTCTCCGTTCAGAATTGGCCATCATTATTAAATGCACACATGGATGGGCTTTTTGGCCGTGATATAAATGACTTAAAGCTGGGATTCAAATAGGTCTATAAAGTGCTTCTATGATGTTCCTCTCCCTTCTTTTTTTCTTTTTTTTTTTTTTTGAAACTGTCTCTGCTCCACTGTTCTTTGTAGAGATAAGCCCTTGAAAATCACCCTTCTTAAGGTGTAAACTTGGTGACTGTACATTAGAGTAAAATATTTGATTTGCTACAGGCTAGGAAAATAGAGAAGTTGAAATCTCTTCATGGTGTATTAAAGGTCACACAATTATAATAAAATCTTGCTCCAGCAGCTCCAGCCACAGACAAAATCAGTCTCAAATTTCCAGCGAACAATGAAGTCCCCACAGAGTTTCAGCTTCCCCGGGAAATCAGGGTATCCCAGGCTGTGTTGATTTTAAGAATGTCCTGAATGCCCACCATAAAAAATGTGTTACTCAACACAGTCACAGCTCTTTTGGGGTCCTCTGATTGAAAAAAATGCTTTATATTTTACAGCCATTTGGGGCATGGCACTTTTCTGGTTCCAGGAACCTAAAGAGCAGCAAGCTCTACTCTGTTCGGGTGAGACACCACAAGCCTGAATGTCATTTCATAGTATGCCACACATCAAAATAAAATAATAGTAATAGAGCACAAAAAGTACATCCTCACAATACAAACTAATCTTCCGCCTTCCCATCAAGCGAAACGTATTGACAACTGACAGTTGGCAATAGGCAACTGACAATAGGCAATTAATAGATTAATGAGAATAGCCCTTATCTGTCTACATTGTGAGTTTATCTGGTTGTAACAGGATGAACACAACACGGGCCTGTGCTCACAGGAGTGCTGTCCCAGTAGAAATGAGATCATTGCAGCAAGATATGAATGCAGTATTTTGATTACCAGGTATAACTCAATGGAACAGAACCCCCCCACACACACTTTATTCTATACATTTTAAAAATATTCAAGGGCAAAGAACAGAATATAATTTACTAGAGAGAGAATTAGAGGGAAAGGTTTCACAAAAGCAGGAGAGATTAGGTTTTGATCCAGGGTTAAGACTACTGCCTCTGGCACACATAGAATCTGTCGAGATAGGTGGTGGAATGTAAAAAAAACCTTTCCACCCAAAACTGAGTCTAAACTCACTGATGCCTGAAATGCTTGATAATGAAATAAACTTTTAAAATCCTTTGATAACCCAAATAAAAAAATAAAGCACACAAACTAATTTTTCAATGGTTCTGACTCCAAAAGATGGGGCTGCTGTTTCTGGCAGTGGTAAGTTCACTCACACCATAGATAAATTGATAAATTTGATCTGCATAAGTACAGAGGTGCACTGGAGGATGCTGTGCTTCACGTGAAACCTGCAGAAAAGCAGATTTTCCAAATGACCGAGGTAGGAAAGTGAACAAGGTATGAATTTGGGGAGCCAGAGAACCATTACCTCAATTGCATTGACATTTTCTCCCTGGCACACTTGCCAGTTATGTATCTCCCCAGCACTGTGCTTACTTGTTCCTTATTTCCACCACAGAAGGAAGGCAGATTTACTTCTCTCATGCCCTAGCCAAGTTCTGCCTGCTCCTTTTCGCATGTATAATCTAAGTTTTCTCGAGGGGTCCATTTGGACAGATAAAGTGAATTTGCCCTTGATAGCACTGTAAAGGTTCAAAGCAAATATTGTGATGTTTTTGTGGGTTGGCAAACACGATCTGCAATTTGCTGTGTGGAAATTGCTGTCCCACTCTAGAATTATGCAGGTTTTCATAATGACTAAGGGCATGAGGCAAATGCAGCAGGACAGTTGCATGTTGATCATTCTATACAATTTTGCTCATAGGCTGTTTATTGAGTTTCTTTCAGGGCCCAGTGCAGCTAAAAGAAACACACCAGTGTGGAGTAAACTTTGGATCAAGCTTGATGTTCTTGCATTGCAATACACTAGACAATAAGAAATGAGAGGTTTATTCTGATTTGAACCGAGTCTCCGTATGAAAATGAAGCTGCAGTCCTGACAAGGACAGTCTCCTGGGAATGTGGCTGTGGAGGTTCCAGGCACTGCTGTTGCAGCTACTCACTACCTGCCCATGCAGCATGTATGCTGGCTCTGTCTCCCCACATCAGAGGCCACTGTCTGGCTGCTGGGAGGTAATTCCAGCAGCAGAGCAGGGCAATAGCTGTAGGCAGGAACATTTAAACCACGAAAGCAAAAATCACCATAAGGCATCTCAAAGCCTCATAACCTTTTCTACACCTGGATCTCTGCTGTTTTAAACAACTGTCACGGGAAGGGGCTCAAAAGCTACTTCTGCATGTGTCTGTTTGGATGAAAAAAAGAGCTGTATGAGCCCAGAGAAATACGGAATTGTTATATACTGCACTGAAAAGGGAATTCACTTTGTATCTCATCTTTAAGGGCTAATATTCTTTTATCTGATCAAATGGTAAACAGCATTGGTAAATCAAGTTTTGATGGCATATGTATTTGCAAACAAAACTTTATATTCAACCTTTTCTAAGATGATCCCACAAATCTGTGTTGATATCCTCTGTGGTCACATTTTTTAAGAGCCTGAAAAACAGAACAGCCTCCCATGCACTCCCATGTACACGCACTTCTACATTTCCTAATTGAATGGGAGCTTCTAGGCAGGCAGTGAAAAGCAGCTTTGGAAAATCAGTGTAGAGAGGGACAGAATGTTTTCCAAATGCTGATTTAATTCTGTTCTAGGGTATTCTATTCCACAGGAGAACAAACTAAAACTCCCCCACTGTGAACTGCAGTGTGTCATTCAAAGACATCTCTCATGCTTCAGGGATGACAAGTTCATGGATGCCTCCCAGAGCACCCTGCTACACAGAGCTGAAGTTCCTGGGCCCTTTGAAAGGAAACGTACAGAGAGAATGGCACCAAAACTGTGAGATACCACAGTTTTTTTGTCTCTTCAACACACTGCTTCCATGGGCACTGCCTCCCATCGTTTTAGCTAAATGCCTCAGGACCAGTCTGGTATCACAGCCTTGTCACCTTGCTTTGTCCTTCCTCTTCCCAGGGTTTGGGGAACCCTGAAATGCTGGAAGGCACAAAACCACCTGTACTACCCCCTGGCAAAACCAAGCCATGAGTGTTTAACGCAGCTTGGTTCATTTGTTCCTTATCTTAGCAGGAGAGAAGTCCCAGGTGTTTACCCCCAGCATTTCTGGAAAAACTCTTCAGTTTTATGGATCAATCTGGGAGCTATCTTTCATGATTTCTGGGGAATGCTGCTGACAGAAATATCAAGTAACATCCCCAGCCTGAGTTACTGGGAGATGCATTGAGATTAGAGGATAGGAAACCAGTCTGAGTAGAATGGTTGTGACTCACTGGTTTTTTTGATGCTATGAAATGACGCCAAAGAGGTCACTGAGGAACTCGGGTGCCTATGGAGAAAAAGTTGGCACAAAGGAGAGCAGCCTTTTGGTCACATAAAATTACTTCAGTTCTTTAGGCAGGTGATGTCCACTTGCAAAATTTTCTATACGAAGAACTAAAAAAAAAAAAAAAAAAAATCCTCTTGAGCCTGTGTTTGAATGTGTGAACCAAAACTGCTTCAACAGGGAGCAAGGGGAAGAAAAACAGTGGTCAAGAACCCACACTGCTGACTGTTAATAGGCAACAGCTTCTCTTGACATAAAATGGTGCTGCTCCACTGAGGTCAGGGAAAGCAGCAATCTTTTATCTTGGCTGAGAATATCTGGACACAACTGTTTCTCACTTTTATTTGTAATTAATACTTTAACATACTTAAACATTTTCCTGTGAAGGAGTTAATGAAGCCATGCTTAGATATTTGGACACATTTACAGCCCATTATTTAAGATACAGGAAAAAATTAGATCCTTTAAGAAATGAAGAAACGGGAGCCATTAACCAAAACAGAGATCACAAGACATTTTAAGCAGCAGTTGAACCAAATGGTTACCTTCCAAACTGGCATTGCAAGGCTGAAACAGGTGGGACAAAGCATTTCAGACACACTTAAGCTGGGGGGAGAAACAAACCCAAAAATAACAGACAGGAGCATAAAAAGAATGTTGGCTCAGGGATGCCTTAGATCCAATAGTAAATACGTTAACCATTATAGAATCTTTCCTACGCTCAGGAAAGGCAATGGAACTGTGTTTGTTCTTTGCAAATAAACAGGATTACACCATGGGTAGAACCAAATTTGGTATTAATTCCTTCCTTTCCCTTCTGATCCCTGCGGCTTTCCCCAGTCTGGAAAACCCACTGGCAATTTGGCTCAAAAGGACAGCACAACACAAAAAAATCAGAAGCCATTTGAAGGCAGCTACACACACATTCTCTTCTCTCCCCATCAAAGCATGGCTCTGTTCTCCCAACCTCTTTGGCCCTCTGTTTTCTGTAAAATGGAAATAACACGGCAGAAGAGAGTGAGAGTCACAGATCACGAGCCCACTCAGTGAACTTTGAGAGAAGGATCTTCCCCTTCTGCCCTTCAGCATTTTTACATCTGCAGTACCTCCCTTGTGGTAAGTGCTACCTACATGGGGAATATCTGGTTTAGTTCTATGCACAGAAGTTACTTCCACTTGAAATACTTGTGGGAAACCACGAGTTTCAGATGTGAAGCTGACAAGCCTCAGTTAAAACAGAAGAGGTTTTAATACAAATATGAATCTCTTTACAAATATCAGACTTTGTGACATAACATCAGCTGTGAATGTAAAACAACGTAGGGATGTGTTTTCCTGCAACAACAAAAATTTAAAATCAAATACCTTTTCCTTCAGATTCCCCATGAAGATTTCTGAGAATCTAATGAAATATTGTATTTCATGTTTGCAAAGTAGAATGTTTGCATATGCTTCATTAATTAGTTTGGCAAGGCCTCCATTACCAAAGGTGCATGTATTTTTACTTAGGCTTCAGCAATCTGCCTTGGAGTTTTCAATATTCATGTTTCTGTGCTATTTGCGCTCTGTCTCACTTCATTATATATACATATAAATATATTTTTAACAGATCTTGGAATTTGTCATTCTGCTAGGATTTCTAAAAATATCCTTTCAGAAAAACTTCCCTGAACTTGACTGGAATAGGAGAGGTGGTGCACACTTTTCTTTTTCTTGGAGCTCCATCTCAGTCCAACAGCAGCGCTGTCCATGTAATCTTGGCATCACATTTCACACTAAGCTCATGATGAGCTGAATTTTCAGTAGAACTGACTGTGAATTTTCAGATGAAACAACTTCTCGTTGGAATACAACAGCTTGTTCAAACAGAATGTTTTGGGCTTTGACAACCTCCCAGCTCAACACAGACAAGGATGTCTTAAAAACTGCTTGTGGGGCTCCTAAATCAACATTCTTTGGCATGGGGGTGATGGACTTCCTAAATTTACTATGACACCTGAGGAGCTGCTTTCTCCCAGTTTGAACAAATAGGAATAAGAAACAGTTGTTTTTCTGAAGCCAGTGTTTCTGAATTTCCTTTCCGTCTCCAATTCCCTTGTTTGCATCTTGTCCCACATCCAAATATCCAACAAAGGTCTTCTGGCAACACAAGAATGTTAAATACCACCTTCTTTGGCCTGGTTGCTGAGAGAACGAAGAGGGAAAAAAGGAGGAGGGGGAAGCACTGAGAGGAGTGATGCAGCAGCAGACTCTAGAGTCTTCCCACAGATTTACCTGGCTGCTCAAGCACGGGACTGGCTTGAGAGCTTTTTCCATTGAGGTCCAGCCTAGCTTGCACTTTGGGTTTTATTGCAGGAAAAGGCTACCCAATGCCAATCACTTGTGACACCTATCATTAGCTAACACTTCATAAGATCACTCTAGAACACCCAAAAAATCCAGATGGGAAAATCCACATAAATAAGTATAATGCATTAAACTCCCAAAGCAAAGGGAATATCCTCATGAGAACCTGTCCTGTCTCTCCACAAATAATGACATGACATGACATGCTGAAAAATCTTCCTACACCTTAGAAAAATAAGGAGGAACAGGGAATATATTGGAGGGGAAATGCAAAACATAAGAGGGTTGGGGAGCTGCCTTCCTTATTTTTACACAATTATTTTCCCCTTCTCACACACATAAGTATAAATTTATGTATCTTTGTGCTGCACTTCACTCTCTGGTAATCATCAAATACTCATTAAGTGTTTCTGAATCTAGGAGTGACTTGCTCGAGGTTTATGTGCTCCCTCTAAGAATTCCAAATCCCTTCAGTCAAGGTAGAGGCAGGGGCCAGACAACACTCTAAAACATAACATGGTCTACCTCATAAAATGCACTGCACCTCCTGAAAACCAAGTACCCCTTTGGCCTCAATCCTGCCTGCTGTGCACTGTGTGCAGCCATTAAATAAAGCCCCCAGCATTTTACCAAGCTTGGACAATCACACTGGACAACATAACAGGATCAATGCGGGAGATGAGGATAAAGACCAAACAGCTCTGGAGATGTCCTGACAAAGACGAGTAAACAACAGGCCTCCATAGAGAAGGGGGAAAGAAAACTCAAATCACACTGAAATTTATCAAAGCTTAAAGCTGCTTACGATAATGGCTAAGGGTGAACGATTAATTTCAAACCAGGCCAAATTGAGGAAAAGAACCTTGATGCACACACCAATTTTGCTTCTCAAAGTCAAGAATTGCCTAATCAATAGCAGTGCTAAAAGGAGATGGGCACTCTCAGGGGTACCATTACAAAGAATTGCACTGGATTTTAGCCACCTGGCTCCCAATTGCTTTAATAGCTGTCACATGGCTAAAAACCAGTCTGAAGCTTTAAAAGTTTACCCCTCGGTCTTCCTGAGCATCCACTGCTGTCAGGTGGCAAATGTGGAGCAGCAGGAGGGACTGTGGGATTTACTCCTGCATTGACCAGTATAAGAACATGCCCAAGAATTTGCACTGCTGCAGCTGCAAGTGTCACTTACTGGGTGAAGAAAGGCAAAGCAGGAGAGGGTAAAAGGGGTGAGTGAGAGAAAGTGAAAGAAACTGCACTTAACCCTTCCCCTGTTGATGTGTTGATAGCAGCCTACACCAGGTACTCACATTGCTGCCCTAATCCAATCAGCCCTCCTCTTCCATTAGTTAAAAAAAGACTGGCACTTTTTAGGTAATGCTCTGATTGCTCCCCCCCATTCCAAATTGTGCTCCAAATCTTAATGGAAAACCTTCAAGTAGTTTAAGGTTTTAAATCAAATAAAGGAGCAGACACAAGGAGAAAAATCCAATCAGAGCAGAAAGGGTTGGATTACACAGGAACTGTCTTTCTTTCCATTGTCACCAGCACTGAACTTCACAGGAGCAGCAGCTGGAAAGACAGAAGGAGGCAGACAAAAGAGAAGAGGAAAGAGGGGTTTCTCCCATGGTCCTATTATACATAATTTTACAGAAGAAAATGTGACATTGTGTCAACAAGATCTGGGCTTGACTTAGTTCCTGAGCCTGCTAGTAGTCAGCTATGGGATGGTGAGTCCCTGGTTCCTTTCTCAGACAGCATCCACAGCTCCAGAGCCTTCCAGAGATGAGGGCAGCAATGGGATTCAAGTTGGGAATCACAACTTGAGGTGGATAGGACCTTAAAGATCAATAGACCAGATTACTCAGAGTCCCATCCAACCTTGAACACCTCCAGGGATGGGGCATCCACAGCTTCTCTGGTCAACCTGTTCCAGTGCCTCACCACCCTGACAGGAAACAATTTCTTCCTAATATCTAACCTAGACCTACTGTCTTCCAGTTTGAAGCCATTCCCCCTTGTCCTATCACTACCTGCCACTGGGAAAAATCCCTTTTAGTAAGTCCCTATTTAAGTACTGGAAGGATGTTATAAGGTCTCCCCAAATATTGTCATGAAGAACAACAACTCAAAATGTTTCTACGTGGAAGTTGTTGGGCAAAGGGAATATAGAAAAATAAGTAAACCAAGGAACATAAACCCAAAGTAATTGAAAAAAAACCCATCAATACTGCCACAAAATCTGAGCCTGCAACTCATCCTGAGTGAAAAAAGAACAAAAAAACCCCCCAGGATTTATGTACAATCAACACTCCTGTCACCCATTTAGAAGACTGAACATCTAAAGTTTAGGAGGCTAATCATTAGATACTGGTTAGGGAAATAAAAAGGGTATGGCAAAATATTTCCCAAAATAGTAGATAATTATTGTGATCATGCAAAAACTAGAAATTTATCTATATATGAGCCTGAACATATTCCATAGTATGATCCTTTTTCATTGAACCCTACATACATTATATGTACTTTAGAATAATTATTTTGAAAAAAAACCAAAACCAAACAAAGTCCTGAGCCAATGCAAACACCAGAAGAAAGCAAGAGCTTTGATATTTCTGCTGAAATAAAGGATGGAAAGCTGATAAGATGTTATTTGCATGTCTGATCCAGAACCCATTAACTTGATAAGCTTTGAATCCAACTGTGAGTGTAGCTCTCTGTGAGCCAGAGAGTATTGGTGAGTGCTACTGTTACACTGGCTTTTGCAGTATCTCTCTTCATAGACATTAGAGCCAAACCCCATCAGTTCCCCTTAGTTGAGCTGGATTGGCACTTTGGAAATCCTAGTGCACAGGAAATGTTTAAACCCTCACATTTGAGGAGTAAGAGCAGCACAGAGCTCAGCCTCTGGCTAAATATGGCTCAAGAAAAATGAAGGTAGTAGAACTGGCAGGAAAAGAAGGAACAATGAGCAATAAAATGAAAAGGGAAATGAAGCAGAAAAAAGGTGCAGCAAGGAAGAGAGAATAGGAAAGAGTATGGGAAACTGGGGAGGGCAGGAATTAAATTAATCAGAACCAAGAAAGAATTAAGGAAATGGTGACAATGAGAAACACAAGAGAGCACTTGAACTCACAAAGTAAAAACAAGCAAGAGGTATATTGGAGGTAACAGAAGAAAATGGGGAGGCAACGAGAGAGTGAAAGAAAAGGAAGGGAAAAAGGTGTGAAAAGCTGAAAATGGCAAGAGGTAGGAGAGAAAACGGGAGAGAGGAAAAGGGAGGGAAAGAGAAGGAATTGTACAGGCAAAGGACCAGAAAGAGGAGAACAATCCTAGGGAGCCTGCTGTGGTGGGTCGCAGAGGAGTTCACAAGCCCATGCACTCCAACTATTTCTTTTTGATTCTGTGTCATTGTCAGGCTTCAGACTGCAGCTGCAAATTGTTTGTCTGGCAGTTCTGGTAGGTTTGATTCAATAACTCCTGTAAGAGGGCAGGCAGGATATCAATGCTGCTTTATTGCCTTTTTCTCTGCCTACAATAGCAATCCTCCAGTTACACAGTATTATAAAGTGCCATCACTGGGGGTTGTATCTCAGCATAGTCACATCTCATCTTCCTGGACTATAATAAGCCGGCAAAGGTAGAAGTCTGAAACTACGTGAGCTTCGTGAAAGGATTAACATCAATGTCTAAAGACTGGCATCAGGGATGGGCACTGAGCAAACAACAGACCTTTGATTCCCAAGGATCACAGCAGGAGCTGGGAACATCCTGCTGGATCAGCTCCTCCAAAATGCACCTGGTAATCTGTGTCAAATCCCACTCCAGCCACTAGTGGACAAAGCATTAACTCTCCAGAAAGCTTCAGGCACTGCTGGGGAACAGAGAAAATAACGCACATGGTCTTGGCAGTTGGGTAACTTTGTATGCCTCTCTCCACGTCCTTTGGATATGAGCTCTTTAAAAACAATCACGCAGTGACATTTAACCTAAGAATGGACTGACTGTCATGCACCTACCATTTTTCCTCCTGGAAGCTTGTTCCATCAGGCTGTGGGGGGTGTACCTCACCAGCTTGATGTAGAGAAATTTCTGCAGCCTTGAGTCTTCATGATCTGTCAATAAAAAGAGGCTTTCAGTTACACAATGTCATCACAGAGCACCTTTTACAAACACTAAATTCAGGTTAAAAATGTCACAGCAAAACAGGAAAACCACCACGCAGAAAACTGCCTGTGAGGCATTTTATTTGTATGCCTGGAAAAAAAACCCAGGAAAATTCCTGACACATTGTTCTGGTTAAAGCCACACAAATCAGAACAGAACTTCTCACTCAGGCCTGGTCATTACAAATATTGAGAGTAACCGAAGAGACCAATTTAATCTGCTTAAACTTTGCCTCACACATACACACATATAGAAATCCCTGTTTCATTGTTAAAATCATAGATGGGTGTATTTAAGATTGTGCCAAGAAATCATTGTGCTTTTACACTGCAGTTTATTCCATATATTTCCAGCCTTTTGAGTCACACTGTTCAGCCTCCTACTTATTCTTAATAGATTAATTTGCAATTGCTCCCTCGACATTTCAGCCTTTCATGATGGAGAGCAATTCCTCTCATTTCACTCATCAAGGCTCCATATAATAATGAAAGTTCCCATAGGTCACCTCTGTCGTGCCTTATTTCCTTAACCCCTTTAGCCTTCCACCCTGATAAGCGTTCTTAAACCTAGAGCTGTCTGGGTTAAAGAAAAAATAAAATTTCTCTTGCAAGGCAACCGCAAGGGAATCTGTATTACACCAGTTTTATAGAAAATGTGACTACAACCATGTGATTTCAATTCTCCAACACCTTTACATTGTCATAATATCGTATTTGTTTTTTCCAAGCAGTTATACACGCAAAACTGCTGAGATTTTTCTCTAATAACCCCAGGTCTCTTTTTTATTTTTTTGGTACACTGAGTAATAAGAATTCTGCTGTGGTTCACTGGCTCTAGACCTGCTGTTATAGCCACTAAAAGATCCAAATCATCCTCATCTTGGTGAGAATTGCTTCTTACTTGTTTGCTTAATCTTTGCATTAGGCAGAACAATCAATGTCTGCTATTTTATTTGTTATAATTTTTCAGAATAAAATTGATAGGCAAGATTCTGAGCTGCCATACATTGGCACATCCCTAGCATCACTTCCCTGGTCCAGCTTCACCCACTAAATAGATGCTTCAAAACAAACCTGGAGGGCACGCCGCCAGTTTGAACTTTCCAGTTACTCCTGTTTTCCAGTTACTCCAGTTACTCAAGTTGTGGCCCTGCTTCCTGACTTACATTGATGTAGGGGAAAGTCATGACACAGCCTGCAGGCAAGCAGGGTCTGGGTGAAAAGAAGGGGTAGCTCAAAGTGTCCAAAAGTAGCCCTGTGCTCCCAAGAAATTCACGTTAAACCAACAAACCATAGCATTTATTTAAACAATTATTTTTCATTGCATCATATTCCAATTTGTCTCTTCTTTTGTGCAATCTGTCCATTCCATGGGAGACAAAATATTTCTGACCAGCAACGTGGTGCTAAATAAAACAGCTGCCATTCTTACGCACAACCTTGAGGGCTGTGCATCTTTAGGGGGAGGATACTACAGTTAGCTCAAAGCAATTCAATGCTGATTGGCTTGAGGATAATTTTCTGGCAACTAAGGATGGAATTGAGACCAAAAAATCATTTCAAATAACTGCAGAGGAGTCACAGGACAGCAACACCTTCCAGTCTCTAGAGACCTAGAATTGATTTGAACTGGTCTACCACTTAAATGGAGAAAAGCTATTATCCCATCACTAATCTCTTGAGCCACTCAGTCCCACTTGAAACAATTTTTTCTTCAATAAGCTATTTTGCATATTTCACTTAGTCCACAATCTATGGGAGAAGCTTATCACATGATTTGTATAAAAAGATAAATACCTCTCCCCTTTGCATTTCTGTTTATTCTTGGGTTTGTTGCTAACATGACAGAACTATTAAACATGTTCCTCCTCTTCTTTCCTTATGGAGCCCTGTTTTTCTTTCTACCATTCCCAAAATAAGACAATTTCTTGTTAGTTTTTGGAAGAAGACCCAGCCTAGAAGCATGTGTTCTACTTTATTTTCTACATAAATGTAAATTTATTGCCCTTACACATCATCGCAGCCATCATTACAATTCTGATAACTATTCCATATCTTGAGAAGGGTAAAATCCAGGATCTGCAGCGTGACAACAGAGAATTGCTAAAGATGCAATTTGCAAGAACAATCTTAATTTTTTTGGTGCATTCATGGGCACCAAAAACTGGACACAGTTCCCACAAGTACGCAAAGATGCTGTAATTATTAAGAATGTCTTAAAAATTTGGTCTACGGTATCTGAAACCAGGGAGGTCATAGCTGCAGTTGGGTACTTGGGGCCACACTGGCCCAGCAGGAGAATCCTTTGTGGTGAGAAATCAAACACACATTCACGTTCAAACCTCTCCATTTCTCCCACTGTTTTCCCACTATTTTGTGCACTCAGAAGAGCCTGTTTTGTCTACTTCATGCTTTCTCTTTGTTAAGCATTTCCTCTGTAGTTTCTCCCACCACTGAATTTACTCATCCCTTCTCCATCACTCCCAGAATTAGAATCCATGCCTTTGAAAAGCCTCGGCTTCCTTCATTTTCAGGCAGCTCATTTCAGCTCCTGCTCACCCCACAGGTTACACTGCTGGAGCAGCACTGCTTTGATACTGTTCCTCAGGCAGCAATTAGAATCAAATCAGCACCAGGCTGTTTATAAAAAGGGATGTTGCTGTAATGACACTATCAATTCTTCCAAACATGGTGGCTATTTATCAAGTGATTAAAGTACAGTAACTTACTCCAGGTTTACTAGCCTATTTTCCATTGGAATTTAAAAGGTTTTACTGCCACAAGTATGGCACTTGGACTGCTAATAATTTCAATTTTATTACATTATCATATTTTTTAGATTTATTTCTAGGTTTTGCATAAGATTCAAATTGTTACCCAGTTTATGAAATAATGTAAATTTATCTTGGTCAAAAATCGCATTAGGATAATTATCTTGCCCTTTTGGCAGATAATTTTGTTTGTAATATATTGAAAATGCTTATTTTTTGTCTTCCTAGCCACTCATTCTTGCAGAAGAGGCTATTTTTTCCTGACACAGGCAACTCCATCTCCCTTTTCACTGTCAAGAACTGTCAGGTCTCCTCCCATTTTCCCCTCTCCATCAGGGGGAAACCAAACAAAAGGTGCTCCTGCCTTCCACCTCCCCAAAGCAGCAGGATGCAGATAACACTGGAACCTGCCAAATAAATGCCAGTTTAGTCAGATACTAAATACTTGCTAAAACTCCCAAATTACCAGAAAGATGCTACTTATTAAGTATCAGAAGAAAGCTGCAGCAACTAAGGCTGGATTAAGCAAATCACACCTGACCCTCTGGCCAGGGTCTCTGACCCTGGAATGTCTGAAAAGCCACCTATGATCCCCATCATCAGCACTTTGATTAGATTTGATTTTTCAGTTTTGGGGACATTTTAATACTTAAAAAGCACAAACTCACATTTAGATGAAACTTTTTTTGGTTTGGTTTAGGTTTTTTGGGTTTTTGTTTGGTCGGTTTTTGTTTGGTTGGGGTTTTTTTGTTTGTTTGTTTTTTGGGGTTTTTTTGGCGAAAAACAGTCAAAATAGCACTTATTTAGGAGAAAAAAAAAAGGATCTTCAGAAAATTCAAAATTTCAAATTTTCTTTGGAATGCATGGGGTTTCCTTTGTGCCTACACAGCATTACTATAAAATAAGAATTTATATGGGCATGCTTTAAGTTGACATAATAATTAGTGAAATAAAATAGCTCCTCCTAGTTTAAAAAATATTAAGGACGTGTGCTGCTTAGTACTGATGGACACAATTCTGTTACACAATAAAGTAAGAGGTATTCTGGTGTAGAAAAAGGATATCAATATCCTGAATTTTGAATAAGTTAAATGAGGATTTTCCAAAAATTTTCATTCTAAATTTCAGTTATTCTAGTTCTATCAAGCACTCATGACACAAGTGCCAGTGAACAGATAGTGGATAACATCCAAAAGGTATCCAAAAGGTGTAGTGTTGAAATATGAACTTTTTTTTGAGTAAAATATATAATATAGCCTAGGAGCTTTACAAAAGCAATTCTCTCCTTGTAGTGTTCAAGCCTGTCCTTTAACTCCCTCCTTACTGCTTTTACAACATATTACATGCATCTCAGATAAATTAAACATGTGACATATAAATTCAGTTCATGCTTTTTGGGGGTTAGCAAAATCCTGAGAAACCAAAACATGGAAAATCACTTGTCAAAACGTTCTGGGAGGAAGTAGTTAAGCTGTCATCAACAGCTTAAACACTGTTTATTTGAATATGTAAAGCAACTTTTTGGAAAAAACCAAAAGTACAGAGTCTGTTGATCAGAGTTCTTTCTCCACGTCTTAATTCTACTTCCCTGATCTCCTGGGAAAAAAAGAAACTTCAAATGAAGTGCAAGGGCATAGACACCCCTGGTGAAGAAAGCACTCTGCTCCAGTGACACAACTGATGTGACAAAGTATGGCAATGGTATTACCATGGCCCTACAGGATTATTACTCAGCCGTGCCCATTATTTGAAATGGAGTTACCCAGTGCTTACCACAAAACAGCAAGTAACATTTTGCAGTAACACAATAAATAACCCATGTCATCTCTGTATCTACACCTTTTGCAGGAGCAGATAGAGAGCCAATCTAAAAAGAAATCTAAAAGTGCTATAATAATGCTGGAATGACATGCCTCTTAAGCTGTTTACAGCTGACAGACTAAGTGAAATGGTTTGACAAGGGAGAACACAGTATGTGTTGACAGCCCTGCTTGGTTTATATTTCAAAGGCAAAATTAAAGTCATACTTTTACAAGGTGCAGGATTCTGCGCACCTGAAGGACATTCTCTTAAGCAAGGCATGGTATTAAGCCTCTGCTATCCTCTCCTCCTGTCTCCCATTTTTATGTGCAAGCCACTAAGTGGCACACCTCAAAAACTGCCTCTCTCAGTAACTGCTTGTGAAAACGTATCATTTAGAAAAGTATGGAGAAAGCAACAGTGGGAACAGCCATAAACGTTCACCCTCCATAATTTAGGGGAGCACAGCAACATATGGGCAGTATTTGGCTTTTCTTACAGCAGGCAGCACCGTCAGGAAAGAGCAAACAAAGGCTGAGTACAAATCTCCTCTGTCCACAGAGATACCTTTCACTTGATTACAGGATATGAGAGAAAAGCATAAAGACACAGTGAATCCTAAAAAAAAAAAAAAAAAAAAGAAGCAAATAAGAGCTAAGATAGGTCAGAGGAAAGGACTGGAGACAGGCACTAGGAAAACAAGAGCTGTTTGGCAGGACTTTTACAGCTCTAAGGCAGAGGGAGAGAGAAGGCTCAAAAGACAAATGATGGCCAAAAAATGGCCTCTCACTTCCTACCTGGTCCTTGCTAAACCCATCAGCTGACAGCAACCAGAGGCAGTCAGCAGCTCTTGTGGTGGTCAGTGAGAATAATTTGGTGGACTCAGGCCAGCTACTATTGAAGGGGTTTCTTCACTGCAAAAGTTCTGGCTGTTTCTTGGCCCCTCACTGTCAGAGGCTGTGGGAAGCCACTAGCATTTGCCTTCCCTCCCAGAGACAAGGCCTCTCTTAAGGTAGGACAGGTGACCCTGAGGAGGGGAAAGCCAACACCTGCCATTCCTTTTCTGTGGATAAGCCCAGAGTTCAGCTGCTGCAATGCCAGTCAGTCCAGCTCTTTTAATGAGTCCTGCAATTGGTGAAAATGAACCCAAAGCTGCCAAATGAAATCATCTTGCTGAGGGGAACTACCAGGAAAGCATTAGGAATGTTCTGCCCATGGAGGCATTGGATGCCATTGCCTTTACAACGGATTTACTCTACCAGCAAAGGCAAACAGAACCAAGGGGCCTGAATGCTGGCAGCACCTCCTCTAAGGGTGAGTGGAGAGCTGTATCCAACTGCAGCCCTAGTCCAGGTTTTGTATTAAGTGGCTCCAAACAGTCCCAGTCTCCATGTCTGGAGCCCCCTGGGAGATCATGAACAAAACTGTACAAAATCATGCACAAAACTTCTGGTTGGAGCTGTGGTTCAGGAATCAGAGCGGTGGGGAGTGGAAGTATTTTTTCAAACTAATGGAAGTTTTGCCTACATATTTCTTCCCCCACATGAAGGTCATCAAATGTTTGTGTGCCAAATGTTAGAATTGATGCCATCCTAATGAACTCTAAAAACATTTTCCTGTCAAAGCAAATAGAACAAGTTGACATCACTGATCCCAGCATCGACCAAAGAGGAAAAACAAACAAACCATCAGTTAAAAAACCAGAGGAGTTTTTGTGCTCTAAGTTCAAGGATGTGAGTCCAGCAGTGCAATGACAAAGGGGAGCACGGTGCAGATGACAAAAGGGTTACACTCACTGCAAAGGAAGTCGGTCCTGAGGGAAAAAACTGCCTCAGCATCAAGGTCAGGAATATCTGGGCTCCCCCTGCTCTTACTATGTGGCACTTGAGATCCCTTGTGTCTGAGCTGTGCTGGGTTATTACCTGTAACATGTGCCACAGGCTAGGACCTGAGTGGAGAGTGAAACCTAGAACTAAGCCCTGTCAGAAGTTGCAAACTGATTACTCTTAAAAGCAAGCCAGCAGCTCTCAACTTGTCTACCAAGAAACTTTTTCTCTCCTCCTTAAGCTGCCTGGACTTGCAGCCTTCTCCTCCTCCTTCTCCCGGGGGACCTCCCAAACCATCTATCCAAGTATAAACCATGGAATGGCAGCCCTGCTACAACTGGATGCAAGTACAAAGGAAGTATCTTACAGCTACTCTACTAAATTGGGTTTTGGGAAATCCAGAGACATTTCTTCCTTCTAATACATGAATCCTCTATGTCCCTTGGCAAATTCGTGAAATCATTCCACATGGGAAATAACCATACCTTCTCTTTTTCCTCTCCTGCTTGTTCAGAAATTTGGGACAGAGCTCATCTTGCTGTGCACTGCTTCTAGCAAAGAAATGTCAGACCACAATCTCTCTAGGTAGCTTGGCATGGTCAGTATACAACTAATTAAAGCTAATTTTACCATTCACACAGCACAGAAGAAAAGACAGACTTTCTGCAGAGTGCACAGTGGGTATGCAAGCCTGGTGAAAGCAGGTAGGTGCCAAAAACTGAAGAAGTCCCAAAATTAATGTTTCTTTTCAGCTTCTCTGGTCATTTTGTGAAGGAGATTTTTCACAGAAATTGCTATAGTATAGAGGTCCTGTTGAAAAGCACAGCATTAAATTTGGGAATAATGACACAGGAACCTGACCAGAATCGAAAGGATGATACACACTTTGTTGTCCTTACATCAAATACATTTCCATTTTATGTACGGTTTTAATTTCCAGTTCTCCCATGCTTGCCCTGTGCCATCACCCATGTTTTTTGAACTGAAAGGTATTATCTCAGCTCCCTTTTCTCCAAAAGTCAGTTTTAATCTCAGTCACTCTCCAGCCCTGAAGTTTTCCTTCTCCTTGACAAGCCTGACCACTTAAATTTCTATCAGCTCAGACAACATTTACCCACACCCCTTTCTGTTCCTATCTCATTTCTTCCCCTTCCAGTTTTTGTGATGCCATCATACATCTATGCCAGCACAGGGAGCATGCAGCAGTAGACATATAGATCCTGACTGCATTCAGGAAAGGGGAAAGGTTGAAGTGAATAACATCCTGTGTATGAATGATTTCCTTGCTTGCTATACTACAGTGAGCTGTGCTTTCATATACTGTGATGGATGTGAGTTATGGATCACTCCCTCACTAGTGAAAATAAATGTACAACACTTGCCAATTGTTATACTGTATATTACAAAATTCTATCATTTAAGATTTATGCACTTAGCAGACCAATCACACAAACAATACAGGTACAGCACAAGAGCTCTACTACCAGGTTTTTTCCCATTGGGACAGACAGACACACAATCACCCTTAGCCATAAAGTGGTGCTGCATTATCCAGAGGGGGGACATTTTATGGACAAAGAGTTTATCATATCCAGAATTTGCCTTGGGTGCAGTAGACTTAGCATGTGTTAAGTAATGCTTAAGTGATTTGCTGAAGTGCCCTAATAGCACAAAACACTCCTGGCTCTATTTGCTTATAAATACATTTCAGATTGAAGTCTGTAGTGCCCTAAATGGTCTGGGACACAGTTATTGAAGAGATATCATCTCTCCTTATAAATTTTATGTGGTAATTCAGATCTACTACTACAGTTGCTTTCTTTTCCTGGGTGGATAGTGGGATGTCTTAAATGGGAGATGCATGAGCCTGAAACTTGTCCTCATCAGCCCTCAGACACAACAGTGCTCCAGAGGACAATTTCAAGGAGAAATATGAAGCTGGTCTCTTCAGTGTGACAAACATCATCTCGTGGATGATCTTTTACATTATGTATGTTAGAGACAAAGGGCCTGGCAGAGACTGGTCACGTGTCCAGAAAAGCTATTCCAGAAACCTTTTTCTCTCTCTCCTGTAACCACAGAACCAGGGCAAATGTGCAAAAATCGCACTCTTGCATGCACCATCCGTGCCACGAGGGCTGAGCTGTCCTTAAATCCAGATAATGTCACCAGAGAGACTGGGAAGCCTTGCTGATCCCACCTCCTGCAAGGCTCCCTTAAAATCCTCACAGTGTCACTGGCACACCTCCGCTAATGAGAGTGTGTCCTCACCACCTGTATTTTATTTACAGCCATGTGTTCCATTTCAGGTTCACTTTCCCTGGCACAAGCTGCTGAAGCCCTGGATGCCCCTATCTCCTTTCTTAGGGAAACAGATACATAAAATACATAAGATAGCAGTTTTAAAAGCTTAAACGCTACAAACACAGATTAAATTATATGCTTTTCACTCCTTTAAGGAACTCTTTTTCATGGCGTTCTGTTCCAAGTTTCCAAAATGATTTCTACTTCCATTCACATGTAGAAGCATTTAAAACACAGCAAAGAGGGAATGCATTTGTAGATAGAACTGGCCACACAGAGTTCAGGCTTGCCTCCCAGCCACTCCTGAACCTCAGCTGAGCCCACCCAGGGCAGGGGTGTACCAGAGGGGTCCCCAGCAGTGAGGAAAGGTACTTGTGGCACAACCTCTTCTCAAAACCAAAATACTGACACTTGGGATGAGCAAGAATGAAAGCATTGCCTTCATCTCTGTTTCCATGATGCCAGCAGAGACAGTCTGGTCACCTTCTTGAGAGGAAGCTTGATTACTTATCTTTTCAGGAAGGTTGCCCTGATGAAAAGGAACCAAGAAAGACAAATAGCCACCCACAAGCTAACAGCCTCAGTGGGTTGTTTTGCTCTTTGCTTTAGTTCACTGGCTTAAAAGGGTCAGCAACCCTCATCCTGAGGACCCTATTAGTGAAGTAGCTTTGAGAAAAACATATAATTAACCTTTGGAACTCACTGTAGCAGGATATCATTGAGGAAGCATATGAGAAACATTTTAATTTTTCTGAAAAGGGCTGTATATAGGCAATTCTATGGACACAAATATCAGTGGTTTTACTACAGACAATCCACTGGTAACAGCCACTAAACACTGTGCAGAATTCTAGGAATCAAGAATAAATAAAACCAGGGACTAATAATAAATTCTTCCCTCACTTAAATGATAGGTGAATAAAATGGGAAAAACGATGAATCCAGACCACTCAGATTCTTCAGAAAGTGCCACTCACTGAGGCAGGAATAGAAACTACAGTTGGTGAATGGATACTTGACCTATTCCATCATGTCAATTTTTGTGTCCAGCTCTTTCCTTCACATTCAATCACTTTCTAGTTCCCATGTGATGGCCTTTCACAACCTTAGAACAATTAACCAAATGTACATAAACCCAGGCTAACCACAAAGATCTAACAGGCAAGTTGAAAGCAATATACATACAGCGAAGACTTTAAAGAATCAGGAACCAACTGAAAAAAAATTCATTTTACTGTGCAGGAGGCTCAAATGGCTTCTGCTAAGAAGAACCCAACTGACAAACGTGCCCGAGAATGACATCCTTCATGTGACTTCTATCATTCTTAGAAAAACTAAAATCCCTGGGTTAGAGGGACAGGGCAGCAGACAAGAGACATGAGATACTTGCAATGCACTGACATTTGGAACACTTTGAAGCAGGAAGACTCACAACTCTCCCTCAATACAGGGAAGGTCTGAAATGTGCAGCGCATGCTGAACCATCAGCATTCTGGCAGTGAGTGTATGGTGGGGATCTGTGTAGACAGGATACCACAAATTCTCCTATTTTATTACCATTAGTATAAAAATAATTAAGAAAACACATCTTTAGCACTGCTGGGGGAACTTATCAGAGAGGTGGAAGTTGTATGTCATTAGAAATCTAGCATCATGTAACTAACTACCTGGCATTCACAGGGCTCTATCCTCATCCTGGATCTCTTCACATCCATCAAGCCATCCCTGCTTTGAACAGGTAAGCCTTTAGATTTGATCCAAAGGATCTTCAATAGCAAAAAAAAAAAAAAAAAAAAAAAGAAAATCGTAGTTTTGACTTTAACACTTCTCAGTACAAAGCCAAAATGTCGTCATGTGTAGTGGTGTGGAAAAAACCCAAACCTAACAAAAGCCCCTACAGCCTTGTGAAACACAGAAAGGAGAACTATGCTGTGAGTTCTGACATTAATAAAACCATAAATGGATTGATTCTAGAGAATTTATTGAATAAAATTTAGTTAGGGCATTTTTGTTTTGTTTTGTTTTAACGATTGCACACCACTTAATTTTTATGAGCTCGATTATGCCTTTAAGGCACATTCCAGCAGAGGGCTGAGGTGAAAAAGCCTCTCCAGGGAGGATGCAGCAGAAGGAAAAGCCTCTGGGATGTGCAGGAGTTCAGCTAATCCTTTCTAGGCATGTGTTCAGCATTACCTACTTGCAGCTTTTGCACTTCCCAGTGGAAAAGCAAATCTGTGGGCCAATGGCTAGGAAGTTTCTGGCTCCTTCAGCTCACTGTGCTCCTGTATGAGAGGGGCTGATCTAAATCTCCTGTCAGGCCTAGCATCTGCTGGCTTTTTTGTTAACAAATTATTCAACTTAGGGACCAGCTCCCATCACCAAACCCTGGAACTTCTCAGGAAGGATGGATTGTATGCACCTCCCGTATTCCAAGGCAGTCAGTGCTGGTAAGCTCATAAAAACTCCACATTTCTCACTCAAGAGAATGTATTTTGACTTAAAACACTGAAAATATTTAACTCAGACCTAAGAATGAACTGGTCCTCTCACCTGGCCAAAAGACCAAGCCATAACTAACACTGGAAGTTCTTTGACCCCAAGGCTCCTGTACCTCAAACTCTTGATAAGCAGGTGCTGCTCCTTCCACTTCACTTGCCAACTAAGATGGCTGTTCACTTTCTCAGCAGAACAAGCTTTTAACAATTGGAAAGAACACCCACTAGAAGTGGCATAAAACATTGTTCATAGTGTTTGGCATCCTTGAAACAACTTCAAAGCAAATTCTACCAGGTGCTAAAACAATTCCAGTTCCTCAAATGCAGCTTCCCTCTCCTTAGTGCTCTGGCATATTGAAATGTACATGCATGTTTCCAGCAATTAGGTACAAGTCCTTGCTTCAATCCATGAATGCAAAAACATGTCTTTCAGATGCACTTTGAGAAAGAGTTTTGGAGTCCTAAAATGCAGTGTGCACCACCTGGGCTACCCTACCATCACAGTCCCCACAGCAAATAACCATTCCCAGGTCTTGGAGCAAACACTGCCCAAAGGCCTTCTGGGGAGAGGTGCTGGTCCTGCTTCCTGAGAGGTGCCCCAGGCCACAGCCAGTTTCTGGAGTGGTTCAGGTGTCAGCACAGCCTCTCCAGAGCAGCACCCTGCAGCTGCTGAAGGCTGCCTGACTCTCTAGTTAGGGCACATTTCCTTGTGGTGCGTGGGCAGCAGAGGGACAGACCGACTGCTTGTGCTCCTGGACTGTTCCAGCTGAGCTGCCCCACATCCTTCCCTGCCTCTAGCTGTGTGTGGGGGGCATTCAGTCCGTGTTTTCCTTCCTTTTGCCCCCTTCTTCCCACTAATTTCCGTCCCAGTCAAACACTGTGTTGCAAGGAGTGTTTGGAAAGGTGAAAAGCATCAACCTGGGCAGATCAGTGGGGAAATTCAAGCTGAATTTAGAAACAAAAAAGACTCCCCCACCCCAAGACGCAGAATGAGTGAGAAATGCCCACATTCACTGTTAATTTTTACAGATCCTTTCCTGTCCTGCCGAGGCGGATCGGCAGCATCCTGTATCCCACAGCCCTGGCGGGAAGCTGTCCCGATGGTGCCCGGCAGGGCTGCGCGCAGTGTCACGGCGCTGCCACCCAGGAGGGCTCCTCCAAGGTGGGGGATAAAGGAGCAGCAGGACTGATACTGTGTCTAATGTGGCACAAGGCTCCCTCGGCACAACGCGCCCCGGCTAATGAACGCACTGCCCCAAGTGCAAACAAGCCAGGAAAGGTTCTGTTTTCAAAGCAAACGTATTGCACTTCAATGGAGATTTTTTTCCCCCTAAAAAGTTTTAATATACACACTAAATTAAGCTTGAGAAAAGGGGACATTTCATCTTTAATCTATTTACTTCTGAATATTTAACATACAATTCTGGCACCAATCACCAGATTTAACTGGAAAATTACTCACTAATCTGTTTGCTTATTTGGAATAATTGGGTAGGCTGCCAGGGAAGAGGATTTCCTACCCTGTTTAATATCTCAGTTAGTAGTCCAATTTCAGCTTGGCGGCATAATTACTCTGACAGAGCTGTAGCCACAGGGCCTGTGAGTGGGGCTGCTTTTTAAACCGTAAATTATGGAGGATTAGCATTTATGAATTTTAAATCAGGGCTGTGGTAGGAGACACTAAAGCTGCTTAGAGCTTGCAAACCACTGCATTCAATCACCAGTCATTAACACATTCCTTCCCAGGACTTTCTGCAATCACATTTAATAAAAAGGTGTTTTCTAATTTGCTTTAAAATATTGTGGCTCTGTGTCTCCGGCATAGCACCAGGGATAAGGAGACGCATTTTCTAGGAAAAAAAAGCACTACAATGCAATTTGACCCTGGTTTACCTCCCACATAAGATGTTAAGGGGCTATCTCCTCTGCTTGAGCCTTACCATTTTTTCTACCAGATGGATAACACGTGGTTTGACCCCCACTAAAACAATTAAAAAAATTAAAAACTGCTGAAAATCAGAGCAGCAGTATGGTTGATTGGCAGAGATCTGAACTCTGCCATCCCCATAGCTCAGGAGCTTTGGCTTGTGAGCTCTCCACTGTTGTGTTTGCCTGTCAGGCTCACGATGAAGCATTATGGGGTAAATCCTTCCTTTGATGTAGGCATGTAACTTCTTTTAAGGCCAATGAGAGTTAGGTACATGCACTGAGGGCAGAATATTTCATGCCCTGAAGAAGTCTTAGGGAAAAAACCTGCCAAAAATCACACCGCTTTGAACTTCGAAGTTGCTCCACTTGGGAGTCTAAAGAGCTCTGAAGCCCTAAGACATGCATCCAAATGCAAATGCTGAGCCCTTCTTCCTCCTAAACATGTGCATCTCTCCCTCTGTGAGCCTACAATTCAGCAGAAGCTTTTAGTCAGTCCTTCACATGACCCTTTCAAAGACCAAAGGCACACACAGGAAACCTACAATTTTTACACCAAGAGTTTTCGTGTGTTAAATTATATCTATACATGTTAATAAAAATGCATAGATATATAGAGCCTCCTACCACAAAGCAGAACAAAGACATAAGTAAAAGCTGTATGCAATAAAATAAGAAAAGGCAAAAAAGAGCAAAACTTAATCCAGCAGCTATCACTAAAACCTGGCAAAAAACACAGGCAGTTTAAAAGGAAGCCTAAGTGAGCTCCTCCTACAGCATTCCCATGCAATTAGCCCAGAAACTCAGAAGATCTCTGCTCTCTCAAAGCTATCCCCAGGAAGGGGCAGACAGAATTCCCTGGATTGCACAGCCATTGGGATTTGTGCACACTGCTCAGAGTCACTCAGCACTGACCTCTGCCCCAAGCAGGATACCAGCTGATGATGCATCACGCTGCAATCAACAGTGCCATTCACTGAGGCAACCAGATGATTTATGATTCCCAAACCTCATTGAAAGTCGCTGGAAATTAGGCACTTTTGAAAAGTCGACACTTTTGAAAATGCCTTTTAATCTCCTAAATTACTCATGCTTTTGAAAACTTTACTTATGCTAAGTACTTTGGGGGCCTCAGTCAGTAAAAGCTAAACTGAAAGACGCTAAGGAAGGACCATTTACACAGAGCCCTGCTCAGCCCTTATCTCTCCTCTATCCTCCCAGCAACAATAGACAGAAGGAAAGCAGAGCTCTTGGCAACACCAGCCCTGTGCCAAGAATTAGTCTGACAGAGTGGCAGGTCCCCAGACCCTATTAAGGCTACTCAGACAGGTGGATTTTCTTCCCTAGTGCACCCTGAGTAGGCTTTTTCTAGCTGACCTCCTCCCTCTGAAGGCTGAGTGGTACCACCACTTCTCCCCAAACTGCAAGAAAGATGCATTCTTTACTGCTACAGGAAAAAAGACTTGATCACTCCTTGAACAGTTCAAACTGTCCATGTCTCAAGAACCAGCTCCATGCATTGCTCCTCCTTCTAACCTCTCCTTGCCTCCACATAGCTGAAAAGCTTTCCCTAGTTCTGTTTTCTGATTGCACCACAGCATTCTCACTGATTATTTTGTGTGCTCTCTGTGTGTCTGCATACAACAGGGGGACAAATGTTCTGAGAGCAGGGGAGTAACAGCAGCATCTGTTTAGCATTCAGAGTCTGGGAGATGCTTCTGAGTAGTTTTTGTCCCTTTGAAGAGCAGTTAAGGGCAAGGAATGAGCATACACAGGTGACCAGGATGAAATCCTCCCCAGAGAATATATATAGGAGACTTACTAAGTGCTGCTTGTCTAGATCATGAATTGAGATTTCAGAAGGTGGCAAAGCCTTGATGTGGAGCTGTGTCTGAGCCTGGTGCATGTCAGGACTCACCTGATCCCTAACAAATTAGAGCAGTGCCCAGCCTCTAGCTACAAGGGCCATTCTTTGCCTGAGCCACTGGCACCTTATCTAAAACACCTCTTCAAACACACTCATCCATGTCATCTATCCTACTGTGGGTGGGGACAGAGGCACATTACAAGGAACTGGGGAAAAAAGCTATTTCAGTTTCTGTGCATTGTTTGGAAAAGCACCAAGCAGCAGGACATTCCCCAAAGGCTGTTCGAGTTGGCTTTGGGATTGTTGCTGCAATCTTTGCAGAGGCAACATAAGGGCTACAGCAGAGGCCAGATTCAAAACCCTGACAATCAAAGTCTGAAAGGAAGCAACCCAAACAATTTAGACTCAACTCCTAAACAGCATCTCTAAGAAGCTTCAATCCCTCAGCATTTGGGCAAAAAGCTAGGGCACTTTCTTATTCCCCTCTGTACTATGCAATTGCCTCAAAATGTTGGCTGCAGCCAGAAGTTACATTTTAGTCCTCATAAATCAAAGGAAGTGGAATATCCTCTACATTTAATGTCTATATTTCTTATCCCAAAAGGTTTTTGTGTATGGCCCTGAAAGTACCTCGAAACTTGCAAAAGAAGAAAAACTTCTTCTCCCAAGGGACAGGGGGAGAAGTTGCATCGTATATAAATGTACACACACAAGTGACTGATAAAACTTTGACTTGGAAATCTCTCTTCAGTAGGCTTAATATGCTTCCTCTGCCTGAGAAATGTATAATGTATAAAGCAATCCTGCCTGCCTCCTTCTCAAAGCCACCTGAACAATCTCCTTTCATTGGCCATGGGGCTTTACAAGCAGCTCCTCTGTATGACCAGGTGGCTCAGCTTATGGCCTCACTTTTCTGCCACTTTTTTGCAACTAGAAGTATTTTAGACCTTTTATAACCTTACGTCTAAAAGGTTGGTTGCTGGCAAATAGAGCCATCCCCATTTCCTCTGGCACAGGAGAGGATCCACTATTGTTCTAAGTCGCTTTCAATGCTACACCAAGACCGAATCCTTCTTGCCTTATGCCTTGATTGGGAAAATGGTCAGAGAGATGCTGTGAACAAGAGACCCCCTAAAATAATTAAGAGCTGCATTTGCTCTTAGTTGGTTATACTGATTATGGTATCAGTAGCAAAACTGCAAAAATCCTCCAGCATGTATTGTTTAGTTGTGAAGGGAAAAATGGACAGTAAATCATTTGGTGATTGCCACTAGCAACTCAATGTTTGTTCTTTTTCCTGAAGGAAAAATAAAAGACTGCTGCATGAAGACTGGTAGTATGAGCTACATAGAGTACAATACTTGACAGGCTCAAAAGCTGTATAATTTCACAGTTTTTGAAAACTGCAGCCTTTTGCCACTAGTAAGAAGGGAGATGAGATGTCATGCTGCTGCTCTAAAGGAGGGAGAGCCTATTGAGCTCATCCCACCCATCCAGAGCAGCAGGCCTTGGTGGTGTTGAAGTAGGTTATATCCTTCTGCAGAGTTCCAAACACAGAATCATTCAGAGCATTTTATTGCCAGCAACTCTACAGACCACAGTGCACTGGCCTCTCAAGTCCTGCTTCATGATGCTGTGAAACCAAGTGTTTCCCATTGGTTTTTATCACAAATTTGGTCTCATGGCACATGGTAAAACTGCTGTCTCAAAATGATGCAGCATGCTCAATACTTCGCTGTAACCTTTCAGTTCATGTGTGAATTTCCTTTACTCCTATGAAGCCATGAGCTTGATGAATGACAGCTGGGACTATTTTCATTAGTGTTAAGGGGATAGCTAACGAGTCAAAGCACATGAGCCATTTCTCATGTTTAGCTTGATATACCTATATACTGTAAGAGAGCATAATACCATAAAGTCCAGGCTTAAAAATAATTCCCTCATTGGAAAACACATGGGACTCATCACTGAAAAATTTACTGGTCAGGATTGTAGATCCTCAGAAATTCTGTGAGACAGGAGATCAATGATCATGCCACCAAATCACAACATGGGCAGCAAAAGCCTCAGCACTGTCCTGCAAGCACTGGAGTCACAGGAGGAGGTTTGCAATGGTTTGGCTGTGCCTGTTGCCTGACAGAAAAGGAAGGACAAAGTTGATGTAAATCCTGGGAGGATGACCACGTGAAGTTAGAATGAGACCATCCAGATAACACTGCACAGGGTCACATCTCAGATGTGCCATATTTAAATGTTAAAACTCTTCAGGACACCTTTGTATTGCTGTAAGCGGTTGAATGCCTCCCTCTGCTCCCTGGTTTAACCTGGGGAGAAGCTACTGTGGCAGGGAGAAGGGACATCAGCTCAGAGTATCTCACACAGAGAGATGCTGCAGCACAAGTCTTTGAGCTACTTTTTCTATAAAGGTCTTAGTGCATGTATTTAGGATGTTGGACTCTGCAAGAAATTCACAAGTTTTTACCATGCTCAGATGGAAAAAGCACTTCAGCTGCAAAAACAGTATCTCCCTCATGTACCTCCTTGTATATAACAGACAATTTCTCCCACAGGCAAGCTGAGAGAACTATAAGGTCTTTTTTCTCTTGCCAGTGTCTGCCAGATGGTACCAACCCAGATACTCCTAGGCACCGGAAATACACTACTGAAGGAAATGTCCCTATGGGAAGGGGAGAGTAGAATACGTAAATAAGGTCCTCTGGAGGGGTCCCATTCCAGCATCACTCCCTGAGCATCAGAAGAAGGCAGGACACGCTCTTTGCTCTTCCTAAATCTTCTGCTTTTAGTAAAAACATCTACATTGTAAAGCTCAAAAAATCCTTCCTTAGTCTTCCAGCCTTCAAAACACAAAGTTTTAAGAGCAAAACTTCTAGATTGCAGATTTAAACAGATTTATCACACCAAAAGGATCCTGAGTCAGATCCACAGCTGGCATGACTGACTTCAGTGCAGTGATTTCTACTGCCTGAGGATCTGCTCTTCCACCGCTAGTGACATCTCAATTTCCTTTTTAATAAGCAACAGGCCCTGTTATAATGGGATATATGGAAGGAAAGATGTAAAAGCTTATAATGTGAAAATTGATTATCATGTACTTCAGACTATTTCCTGCTGTGCCCTTTGTTTTGGTATGCGTGTTTCATTTCATTACTCCAAGCTGTTCACCGTCTCTGAACTACACTATGAAATACATTAATTATCTCATTATCTTTGGGGCAAAACCTTCAGTCCTTCTTAAAAACTGTATTCACTCAAAACCTTCTTTGAGTTCATTAGGAATTCTGAGTATGATGAGAGAGGACAGGACTGTCGATACATCACAACATACACCAGATGAGATTTTGGTTCTATTTGTGCTTCTGTCACTTAAAATACGAAAAAAACCCCACCCCAAAACCACAGCTCAGTGTAGGTTTTCCTTTTATTTAAAAATGTTCAAAATAAAATTGCTCTCAGGTTCCCAGCTCATATGGCAGTGTGAACCATTAAGAACTTTTCAAGGCTTAGTAATAACTTCCAAAATAGAGGAGAACAGAAATGTCAGGTAACATTACTAATAGCCCTACCAGAAGGTGCCACAGAAATATGGCAGTGTCAGCATCCTGAATTAGCCTCTATATCAGATAAAAATAATATAATACTTTTATTTTCATAAATAAATCTTAATTAAGAAAATGTCTTCTCAAAACATAAAGCAGAGGAAGGTAGAAAAAAAATCTCCACAAAAACCTGTGTCACACACTCTCACACTTTGAATTTAGGATCGGGTTGGGGTCATTTTGTAAAGAAAATAATGTTCCAGGCCCATCACAATTTGTGAAAGTCAGGTTAGAGTAAAAGCAAAATTCCCCACCGTCCTCGCAAGATTTCTCGCCCTGTTCTTTTGTGAATACGCTAGAATGGGTGATGGATGGGAGGCTGCCCTTTCTAGAGTCCTTGCTGTGTTTTGTGATAACTCATTATATTTCTTTCTTTACAAATAGCCCCATTAACGCTCCAGAATTGAACAGAATCATAAAGCTTGAAACATCCCACTCCCATTCCAGTGGAGCTAGAGGTATTGTTTCATGAATTACAGAGCTGCCAAAACCTGATTTATCCAAGCGAAGCCTTCAAAGCCGAGTCACAGATATTTATTTATTTATTTATTTGGGATTGTAAAAGAAAATACTTTTACTGAGATAAGGATGATATAACCTAGCTACAGCTTTATTTAAATTGAATTATGTCTCTTTTATATTTCTTCAACAATATGGTTGATGGAAATGTTTTAGTCCTTGTTTCTTTGGGGCTGAACTAAAAACCTTATTAAACCATTTATAGAAAATTTACAGAACAGAAGAGAGTCAAGCTCTTTCAAAGTCTCCGTGGCCTCAAAACCTTATATATTCTGAGATTAGATGTCACTCTTAGTCAGATGATTCTAAACAAGACTACTATAATCCTCTCTGTTATGGAGATATTTATTTTTGTCTGAAAAACTTCAAAGCGGGCCGTGACAGATAATCAAAATCAAAATTTGCATTCCAATGAGAATTTCTTTTTAACAAACAAGAATAATTCTCACAGTTCCTCTGTGAAGGAGAACTGAGCTCACTTACTTGAAGTCTGGGGGGTTTGGGGCCTGGGGTTTTAGGTTTTTTTTTTTAATATCTCCCATTCGTCATTATTCAGTAAAGTTTTTGCAACTTTTGGGAAGAAATACTGCACCAAGTCAAGAAACACAACAATGAAACCCAAGCCTTGCATTTTTCTTCAGAATTTTCCCCCAGAACAAGCAAAACAGCCAGGAATCACCATCAACACATAGTCCTACAACTGTCTTCCTGGGTAAATGCAATGTTTTCTGCAGGGAGCTGAAGCCAAATTTCAATGGAAGCTGTGGATGGCTCGGCAGGGAAGTAACCTGCTTTTTCTTGTGTGCACCCTTTCTTTGAATATGTTTCTATGTTTCCTTTTCATGTTGGTAGTGGCAGTAGGGAGCTCTGTCTGTGGAGCAGGACCTGCATTGCACCAAAATATTGGATGTTTTAAAGATGTTTGGAGCATCTCCTCAGGGGCAGCTGAAGACACCCTGCATCCTTACAGACTGGATGTGCTCAGCCAGGGCTGGCAGCTCACCTGGGGGTGCTACAACAGTGATATTGCCTTACCTACCCCATTCCCTCTGGTAAACTGCTTTTGGGAAGGAGAGACATTTGGTAGCAAATGCAGTGCATCCCTGAGTGCCGAGACCACTGTTGGCTGGCTCTTTACAGGGGATGTGCGCATCTGAGGGAAGGTGCTTTACGATTTCCAAGTAAAGCTCCAGCCTGGCCATTCCTTTCAATGGTATTAACAAAAAATGAAATGCCCAGAACCAACAATACACCTAAATCTGTTCATAAAACTATACTGGATCTTCCAGATTCCCAGCCTCTACTAATAAATAAATGCTGAAATAGTGGCACTATTCCCCTTTCTGATGCAAACCTCCTCTAATGCCACTTAAGGAGTCTTTCCTCATGTTCAGATAAAAATGTCTGCATGTCTCACAGGTTGATATTTTGTCTACCTGGTAATAGCTCAGAGAAATACAAAATTTGCAGACCCCAAATCATCAGTTTCTTCAGTTACTTTTTTACACCACAATTTACCTCTTCTTTACAAAGAGTTTCCTGTGTGGAAATCAAGGCCAGCTGCATCAGAAGAGTGAAAGCAGCACAGTAAGCAAGGGTGGTCCAGGAAACTTAATACACTTTTGCCAAGAGCTCCGGAAAGAGCTGCACAGAAAAACCCCTCAATAGAAATAACCTCAGGCTCCCACTTACTGTCACTGGGGCTTTGCATCAGGGGAATCCACTTTATCCCCTGGGAAATAAAAGGCAGTGCAGGACAAGGTGCCAAGAAACAAGGTTCTCTCTGGTGGGACATTCTGAAGAAGCAGAACAGCTATTTATTTGTTTGGCATAAGCCAAAGAGGCAAGAGGCATCTGAGAATAGCATCTTGTCAGCCCTAAGTGGCCATAGAACACCTCTCGGAGATACAGCATTTCCTGGCTGCTGTCACGGGGGCCTGGAGAGCAATCTTTGCTCTCAACACCTCTCCCCATCGAAGGCTTGTGTAGCTCCGTGGATGCAAAGATACTTCTGTATCTCCTTTGTTATGTAAATGAGATATTAAAACATTTCTCAGATCTGCTAAGGCAAAAAGGCTGCCTGTAAACTGCAAAATCTCACTTCTCTGTTGGTCAGCTGGTCCATCCAATCCCTTTCCAATTTGCTGGGATTTATTTTTACATTTCCTTTTCAGGCAATGCATCCTGGCCCACATAGGTTTTCGTTCACTGTTGCACAATTGCTTTGTTAGCACCTCTATTTATTTATTAATTGATTTGTGAGTGGTCATTCCAGAACAGCACTGTGTTGAAACACATATGAAAGAAACCTTAAGAAAAAGAAATTGTGACTGCACATTACATGGACTGCTTTGATATTCTGATCTCACCCAGTTTAAGTACAGTTCTTGAAAGTGAAGGACAGTGATGTGAGTCAATCTCAGTTAAATGCTAGCTTTGCTCTTTTAACGATGCAATGGGCACACTTGGCTGTGTTCACTAAAATCTTGTTTGATACCAATTAAGCCTTAAAAAAATCCATTAACAGTCTGAATGCCTCTCAAACTCACTTTTCAATTTATTTTGAAAAGACTCAAAGTTGGATAAAACTAAAAAAATCTGCCAAAGATTCAGTGAAAAGGGGCTGATTTGGAAAAAATGGTAGTTTTAATAATGATAAACCCCTGCATACCTTTAAAGTATGGCTCTAAATCTGTCTCTATCCTCTTTACATCTTTAACTTTATCCTGCGTAATGCACTAAGCACAATTTTCTTCTTGGAACTATCTCTTATAATTGAAACTTTCTGAAAGGGCTACTGAGGAAGAACAGTCAAGACTTCAAAATGTGAATTTCTTTTCCTTGGATACACCATCTCCATTGCAGATCTTCCATCTGGGGCCTATTCAGTGTCAGCCTTCATTTTGATGGGAATGTATAGCCAAGATATTTGGAAGAGAAGAAGAAGAAAGAATATTTCCTCTTCCACTTTGCAATCACACTACCTCCCAGATCATCAAGGTTTTATTCCATGACTTGCTGAGACATAATTTTTGAGGCCATTTACTCCTTTGGTAGGAAGGCTTGCTTTCACTTTTGTCTTTTTACAACAAAACAAAAAGACTGCAATAACAAGACCCAACGCCTGCAGCCTGCCTCGGTTTATTTTAAGTTTTTTGGGTTTTCTTTCTGAAACTCCCACAGGTGCTAATTCCCGCTGAATAGCAGCGTGCTTACATCTCACCTGCAAAAGTACACCAAAAGATTGTCTTGAAAAAACAACGTAGGCTAAAGCAGAGTATTTTCGCTGAGGGCTGACAGAGCACACCCTTGGGACAGCAGGACCCTGGTGTCCAACGTGACAGACACCGAGCAGAACAACAACCACTTTTGGGGAGCTGCCCTGACAAAGCTTCAAGTGGCACCAGGGTACCTATTATGGCTGCTCCTCTATTTCTAAGCAAAATGATATCAAACACACAGAAAAGACAGCCAATAATGAGAAACTTGCAGCTGTTCTCGAAGAAAGACTTTTTTTTATTGTACCCCAATCCAAAATACTTTAAACCAGTTTTATCAATAGCGATAAATCAGTATGATGATATGATGTCTCTTTAATCTTTTCTAAAACAAAATTTTTTGAACTTTTGAGCATGGCCTTCCCAAATGGGTTAGGTCTTCTAAGACAGCATCAAACCTTCTTTTCCTTGCTTCCCATGTCAGCCCGAATCCCAATAGTTATGAAGCATAAAAAAAAGTTCAAAGTAAAATATAAATTACCATCCCCTTCAAACACAAGTAGAAGTCTTATTAAGTCTCTAGTGCTTGAATCACGTCCCATGTCTGTTCTTTAGACCTTTCTTCCTTTGTGAGGCATAAATGGACACATCTTATTGATTTTCTTTCAACCTGGATCACCTCGATTGCTGTGAATATGGCAGACAAATCCAACTCATTCTCCCGCAGGGAATGAGGAAGAATGCAGACGAGAAGCTGGGGAAAGTCTTCTCACAGTGGGATACCAGGAGTCATTACGCAAAAAAACCAAGTCTAACTGCTTGTAATTCCAAGACCTTTTTCTTTTCAGCTCCTTCAAAAAAATTTCTTTTTTTTTTTTAATGCTGAGAGTTCTTTCTTAAATTTTTTATGAATATCATTTTGGCTAGCATATCAATTTCTGAGGGTGTTTTTGTTTAAAAAGAGAAGTATCAAATAGGCCAGCAGTGGCTGCAAACCCTGATAAATACATATAGTTAATGATGAGTGACTGTAAACAGACACTGGTCAGAAAGAGAAAGTCAGAATCAGAGAAAGCATTGTTTGAAGCTTGACAAAAAAGCTAGTTAAAACTTTTTCCTTCTAACTTGGCTCCACTTTGTATTTTTTTTTTATCATTTATAGACTTACTTTTCTAAGGACAATTGTATGAAATGAAAGGAAGTGTAAAAGTAGAAAGATTTCTGTGCCTTACACCAAACCACTTACTGTACATGAAAAAGGGATTTACTGAATCAATTTAGTTGTGTAGGGTTTTTTAAATCAAGTGAATGATTTCAGTGAAGTGGAAAAAGGTGGCAAGAATGTGCAGCAACTCAAGCTTTGCTCCTAAAAGCAACAAAAAAGACACAATTGAAATGCAGTGGGACCTCTGTGGATGAATTATACAGACTGTGTACAGACACTTTGCAGTGACAATCTGCTTCTGAAAGGGATATATTAAGTGCTAACTGCACTGAGGACGTAAATTGAAGACACGATATCCAAGGACTAATTTCAAAGCACTTCTCCTTGTTAAATGAATTGCTGAAAGAGCAGGGTTTAAAAGACTTTGTTTTGTGTTAAAGGATTTGAGCTACACCTATCAGCAGAGCGCACCAGCAAACCAATGCTAACATAATAAACCTGCCACTGTCTGATTACCATTCCCTCCTAATACCATCACTGCTGTAATGAGTCCAATTTCTCCAGTGGTTCTCAACACCCCCTGCAAAGCACTCTGCCCCAGCCCTCAGCCTCCACCACATAAAATTCATGTCACTTTTATAGTGTGAGTGGAAAGTTCTAGGTCATTAGTTTAACTACATAAAGCTTTATAAAACAAGATTGTCAGCAGCAAGCCCTTAATGCTTTTTAACGACATGTTTAGACATCAGTAACTATATTTTCAGTAATTTAAAATGAGTTTTGAACAGTGTAAAATGGAAGATGAGGAAGAACTTGGAACTTTCTTGGCATCCATGTTTTATATTGGCCTCAAGTTACATCATTTCACAAATTCTGATATCTGTATGGATAAAGCTTGGGGGATATCTCAGGATAATTCTTCCCACAAATATCCATCCAAGTAAGTGATGCTGCTCGTCAGAACTCTCCCAGCAGGCTAGCACTAAGCCCTGCATCACCTATGTGCTCTCCCTTTCTGTGAATACTCAGTGTAGTCACTGATCAGAAGGTCCATGGGAACGCTGAGGGCAGACAAAACACCACAAACAGCACATGTAAATATTTCAACGACAGACACCATGCTGTTCATGGCACAGTACTTAAAAAAAGAACCGGGAGACAGGTATGAGGAACAGAAAAGATGTCATTAGGCAGGAAGCCACACCTTGTGGATTCACAAAAATGCCAAAAGGGAGCTCAAGAACCAAAAATATGATTCCCCAAGAAAAGTCAAATGACCAGAGTCTGAGGTCAAAACACTATCCTTCGCAGGGAGATGGCATCCTTTCCAACAGTCCAGTAGGCAGTGCACTACTCAGACATGTGCAGAGGCATAGTCAGGCTTTCTTTCACCTCAGACTTCTTGTATAACCTTGAACACATCCTTTATCTCCTCAGTACATCATTTCCTCTAAGTACACATGAATATTGTAGGGCGTTATTCAAACATCGCAGTAGTGGGAATTATACAATAATCTAATAGAGTAATTTCAAGATTGGATGTTCAGAAGAATTTAGGCATATTTCCCCTGTTTTAATTTTTAATAGACACAGTAAAAGCAATGCATACAACTTGTAAGATCCAGCTATAGCACCTGGTAAAAGAATCCAGATGTTCTCGCTTCCAACAGCATCATTAAGCATGAGTCTGATGTGAAATATTTATAATGAAGGTGAATCATAGCCCACAGAGGAGGAATCTAGGGCTGTATCTCTACCAGCATCAAGCACAAAAATGCAAATACACTGAACAAATACTGCATTAACTTTCAAATCACACGTTCTATGCCTTACAACGTAAGACACAATTTAGTCCTGATGCAGGTGACAGATGGTAGCAGGAGACCACCAGTTTAGAACAAAGTGTAAAAATCAGATTTTGAAGGAAACACACCCAACAACCCAGGATGTAGGAGCTCAGGGCTGTGAGTGATCTCCTGGGCCAGGGAGTACCCTTTTCCCTCTCACAACCAAGTACATGATAAAATCCCTTTCTCAAATTTACCACTTTCATCTTAAAATTACTTCAGTTATTTGCGGCAGGCACTCTCACTGGGGCTGTTCTGAGGATTAAAAATCATCTTATTTACGGGCCGTTTCAATCATGCTCAATTCATACCCATTCATTCCTGTGCCAGCACTGTCCTCTAACTTAAACTGCTCTTACCGGCCCTCAGCTTTTGCCCTACAACAAAGCAAGACAAGGCATATGGTCTCCTTTTAAAGATTAAGCTCTCCCTGTGTTACTTCCAAACCCAATCAATCCTTAAACACAGGAAGACACAACTGTATCATTGCTCCATGTCTTACAAGATCATTCAACACTTTCTTAATCTCTGCTGGCATGACATCCCTTTATTTGACAAGAGCCATTTCAACTACTTCCACTGCCCTATCATGGTGACAGTTCTTAATCATGGACATATCTCTCTCTCATTTCCAGCCCATGAGCTGACAGCAGGAATGTTATTAGTGTAGTAATAAGAAACCTTGTTCTTAGTAGTAGCAAAGCAAGGCAGAGAATGTACAGGTGCTGCCTGCCTCCCAAGTACTGCATTTGGCTGACTCATTTCACTTCCTAAAAACCACTAAATGAGTTGGAATACTGTCCAAGTCTTTCAATTTTTCTTAAAGAACAGTAATCGACAGCTTCTATTGCCCCAGTGAAGCATAACACTCTCAGAAGCATCTTTGTGAGAAAGTCGTTAATACCGTACATGAGTCATAAACCTTCCATAAATTAAAAATAAGAGCCCAATGTCTTCACCCTTCATAGGCCTATCTAAGAAGTACATCTGTCCAAGAGCAGAAATCTATATAAAACAGTGACTTATTTACCATGGTCTCATCATCCATACCTAAAAGCCAGCTCTGGTTTAGAAGATGGACCAATGATGTGCACATTTCTTCTATAAACCCGTAACATAAATCATGTTACCTTGGAAGGAAGAAAATCCATGTAGCCATCCACATACCCAACAGCACATTCATGAGAAAGAAACACATGTAGGCCACCTATAAACTCTAAAAGATGTTTAAGACAGCTCCTTGTCCTAAAAAAATTCTTAAGAACTGTGATTAGGCTTCCGCATCTGGTCAGACTTTGATATCCTCACTTTTACAAAGTGTCTGCAACCAAGCACGATGTTAGTCATGGAATCACACTATCACTAAGGCTGGAAAAGACCTCTAAAACCATCAATTCCAACCATTAGCCTAACACTGCCACTCAACTATGTCCCTAAACACCACATCTACATGCTTTTTGAACACTTTCAGGGATGGTGACTCTACCATTTCCCTGGGTGCCTGCTCCAATGCTTGACCACCCTTTCAGTTAAGAAATTTATTTTTAATATCCAGTCTAAAATCAGGCATAATTTGAGGCTCTTTCATCTTGTCCTATTGCTTGTTACCAGGAGGAAAACCCACCTGTCTACAATCTCCTTTCAGGCAGTTGTAGAGAGCGATAAGGTTTTCCCTGATCATCCTTTTCTCCAGACTAAATAACTGAGTTTCCTCAGCTTCTCCCTCATTCTCCAGACTCTTCATCCTTTAATTACTCTTTTAACGGTAAATGCATATTCAGGTTCTGTAAGCCTGAATCAAATAGGAACTTCAGCTTCCTTTTTTTATGTTAGCTGCAATTTAGGAACTTGGATGGGCACTGGACTGAAAGCCTAGCAACTGTTAAAAGCACAGTTTTTAAATTTTTTTAAGCAACCCGCTTTTTAAAAACTCATGCAGTCAATCAGCTGCAAAGGAGAAGTGTTGTTTAGCATGGAGAGTGGTATTGAAGAAACCTAGGAGGCTAAGAAAACTGGTTAGGTAGAGATCTAGAATCCAGCTTTTTTTTGCCACTACAGACATGCACTGCGAGCAGAAATACTGTTCTGCTCCCCTTTGGCATCACTTTTGATATCTGTTTTTGGACCTTTTTGAAGTTATTTTTAGTGGCTGTTCATTTGCTTTTATTGGTATATCTGCTTCTTCTGCTCCCAAATCTAACTTTTTATCTCTGCTAATATTGTTTGTTTTTCCTTTCATGCTTGACCTGAACCATGATCACTGATACTAATGTAAAGACACCATTCAGCTTCAGTTAGTACTGAATGATACACTAGAAACTTGACCTTTGATAGGAAAGAGAATAACAGAACAGGTTGGAAGCTTACTCTAGAGGCTGTCTAGTCTGCTCCTGCTTTGCTCAAAGCAGAGTCAACTAGAGCACATTACTCAGGGCTGTGTCCAGCTGGGTTTTGAGAATCTCCAAGGATGGAAACCTAGCAACCTGTCTGGTCAACCTGTGCCAGTGTTTGGCTATCCTCACGGTAAGGATTTTTCTTTTTATGTGAAAATGGATTTTGCTGTATTTATGTTCATGCACATCTTTTCTTGTCCTACCATCTGGCACCGCTGAGTGTGTCTCTGTCATCTTTATACCCCTAATCAGGTATTTATACACATTGGGAAGATCCTCTTGAGCCTTCTCTTCTCTAAGCTAGACAATCCCAGCTCTCCCCCATATCAGGTGCTCTGATCCCTTAATCATCCATGTGGCCTTTTGCTTTACAAACTGCTGCATCTGTTCGCTACTAGTCACTGTCTGTACTTGAACTTCAAATTATTATAAAACTATTTGAATTATAATCAAACCTAAAATGATAGCAGTGCCTTATATAAATGGATCTAACTAAAACTTGAAGGGGTCTTTTTTGACTGAAGGAGTCTGGAATTTTGTCTCTGTTCACTTCTCCATTGAGCTATCTTAGACTGGCTCAGATTGTGCTAATTTGGAAACTGAAGAATTTTTTAAGTTGTCAGCTGGCCCAGCCAGTAAAAACTAACAATTATCACCACACACATCCTCAGGATTTCAAGGACCCATCTCGTCTCCAGTAACAAACTGCTTATCTGTTTGTCACAACAGTCGTCCTGAAGGGCTGCTTCACACTGAAACAAAATGTACTTTAAGAGCAGTAAGAGGTGCATTAAACTGCACTCCAATTTCTTTCTCCCTGGCACTGATAAAAGTTCTGCTGGGCATTATAAGTTGCCACACACTTCTGTGATACCCCACACACTGAAGGACAGTGAAGATGCACAGTCCATAATAGCAATTTACCATGGCCCAGCCCTCCACCCTACAAAAAAATCCATGCTAGGATTCTGCTCCCACTCCCGCTGTTTGGGCAGTACGTAGTGCTTATCACTGACATGAGACCACCAGCAAGTACTTTCTGCTTCCAGTAAGAAACTTGCTGCTCAGTTCAGAGGAGGACTGTCAGAATCCACCTAAACCTTCTTGGAGAACCTGGATAAAGTTATTATTGTAAGAACAGCTCAAGCTGGACTTTTCAAGCATACACAGAGATAAGGTGTCTTGCTTATGTACTCTTGCAAACCTCAGACTATCATCATTAAGCCGGTGAAGTAAATGCTTACGTAGAAAACGGAGAAGAAAGGCAGGTTTTAGTGATTAACTGAGTAACCATGGCATGAACTAACCACTGCATTCTGTAAAGTTGTTCATGAGAGAGAGCAAATAAGAGCTGACTGGAAAATATTGATAAAAAATTGTCTGAATTTTCTGATTTGTCACCACAGCATTATTTCACAAAAAGGCATAATTTCAACAAACTTTTTGCTACCACTTTTTTTTCCCCAGTGGGAAAGCAGGCCTTTGGGATGCAGAGCACTGCAGGGGTGCATGAAAACCTTGCAGGTGCTGTTTGATATGGTTGCTTTTAAGGGGTGCCATTGCTGCTCATGCCTATCAGGAAAATATTTTGTTCCAAAAGCGTCAGTGTTCCATCTTTCAAAAAATAATCCGAGCATAGTTTAAGCCAACCCTTCTGCTTAGGTTTGGGGGATCTGTTTGGCTTGCTTTCTACTGAATCAGCATAAAAAATTATTTCTGGAAAATGAAACAACTCTTGCAGAAGTAAGAGTATACTTAGGGCCCAGCTGCATGGCAAGTGCAGTTAAAGTAATCAGTACATCATTCCAAAGTAGAATATGAATGATTGGGATTCTATACAGGTAAGCACACAGCAAAGGAGGTGACACAGGTATAGGTAGTACTTTTTGTCTCTATGTTCTTGGGTTTTTAAAAATCTGTGAAAGCTTTCTTACTCTTACTCTTAAGAAAGCATTCTTACTCTTGATTTTGAGATAGTTTTACTTATTGTTTTACTTCCCTACCATGTCTCCTCTTCTTTAGATGGTCCTCAAAGAAAGAACTACTCTTTCAAAATCTACTCTCTGTCCTGCTGCCTATTCTCAAAATTGCTCCATACTGCTTGGATAAGAGCAGCCACTAATTACTGTCCCCTTGTCCAAAACAAGGCATGATATTTTGTCATCATGTCATTTTTGTCCAGTAAAAATCAGGTTTTTCACCTATGGAATACCCCAACCAATTTGAGAATGGACATCATGGGTGGTTAAAGGGAGAAAAAGGTGTATAATGTGACTTTTCAGGCAAGGAATTCACATCCTTTGAAGTCTCCTGTCACTTTCCTCTGGCCTCCTGCTATCCCAAATATATCCTGATACCACGATACAACCACGCTATTTCTTCTGTAAGGGGTCTTTCTAAAGAATTACATTATCAAAATACTGGATAAAAAGGTCCACCACTCTACTAATTCCAGTGAAGGTACTCAGCTCCTCATCTCAGCAGGAACTGAATGATGTCCCTCAGATTTCTACAGGTATTTATATGCACATACAGATACCTGCACCCTCCTGCCCATGGATGGTTTTACAGTGAAGAGGGCAGTACCAATTAACTTCTGTTTCATTTTGGATGCCACAGGCTGAAAATACTTGGCTGGAGTTTATTCTTGTGTCTGGATGGTTGCTGGGTCTTAACTCTCCAGGAGTAGCAGATTGTGTTACTGACCTCAACATTAATTAGGTGTTCTGTGCACTGATAGACTAGGAAAGGCAAATAAGCTTTCCAGCATCTTATGTTTCACTAGAGGGTGAAGGCAACCAGAATATAAAGGACAGAGTAAGCATCTAATCTCAATCTTAATGTCAATTTGATGTATGTCTTTTCCTACCTATAGCAAAACACAAATATATTTTTAGTATAGTAAGAGCAATCATAACTATAATTAAAAGTGTAATTACAGAAGCATAGAATATTTTTTGGAATTCATTTTATGGTAGTTTTTTTACAAGTAGCAAAATTAGATAAAATTTCCCCCATATGCTTTGTTATTCCCCCAGTTCTAAAAAATCTTTATTAATTACATTGATTAGCTAATCAATACTCATTATATTCCTATTAGGAATAAAAGTCTTATATCCACAGGAGAAAATGAGTTGGAGTGAAATAGATCGTACTAGATAAAGAAACATCAATGTTCTTTGTGCTTGAGTCAAAGTGAGAGGTCCTGCTGCCAGCCTCATGCTCAGCCTGCAAGGCCAGGCATGACTACCTCTCTGTGGAACCTGTTATATCAAGAAACATCTTTTTTTCTTATCCTTCTACATATCTCTTACTGACCAATGCCATCTTGGGTTTCTAGAGCTTCATCTAATTGCTACATTTAATTACTTTTCTTTTATCCACTTAACATCATATTATTTCCCCCTTCCAAATCAGGAATAGAAATCCCTAGACACACACACACAAATAGAATCTGTAAAGTTTTAAACAGTAAAACATGTTCCAAACCTGAACAATAGTTTAAAAATAATTCTTAAAATACGCTAACTTATAATAAATGATAAAAATGTTTTTTACAGAATCTGAAAGAATGGACGGTATAAATTATTTGTGTGAAAACAGCAGCATTTCCAAATGCAAGGCTTAGAGCCCTGCAAAAGAATTCTAAAAATTAAACAAAGGAAGCCATTTTTTAAAAGAGATAGGGCTCAGTGGGATTTATTAATGCACATCTCTGAGAGATATTCTTACTTATACAATGCAAGCAGTAGGTTAGCATGGACTTCCAAATTATATTTAATTGGACAATTATTCAAAGTGAAAAACCCAACACAGTAAACTAAGGAGGTCTTTAATAAACACCTTGTCTCTTCAAGAAAAAACAGGGAAGTCATTTACTGACCCAAGAGGCACAATTTTATCTTTGGTAAATTTATTTTAAAGTAATTGCCAACTTCAGGAGTAAAAATTTTTTAAAGAGGAACATGGTGCTCTCAGGCAGAATAATAAATTGATCTGTGCCCTGTATGACGGCCTAATCACATTAGAAAGATGTACATGCAGTTGTCTGAGGCAAATAGAGGATGTACATCACCTGGTCTGTGAACCCACTAAGACTCCTTTAATGACATATAGCTTTCTTTCTCTCCAGATCAGGATGGAATTAGAGGGAAAAGACAAATGATAATTTACACAGGGGTTTTATAGCTCTGCCTTTCTGTCCAACAGAAGTGTTGCCCTATAGAAGTCCTCTGCAGTCCCCAGAAGGTTTTCAATGCCCTGCCTTCTAGCAGCCAGTATTCCAACACCAGGAATGAGGTATGTGCTAATGGCATCACCTTTGAAGGGCCACAGCCTCCCCCTGAAACCCAAAAGCTCGGAAACCCACTGTGATTAATAGCGAATTAAAAGCACAAATCAATATTTAAAATGTAATGTTCCTTCAGCTCAGCTGGAGAGCAGCTCTACTAGAACTACAACCCTGTCCTCCCTCTGGCAGGATTCACTCTTCAGCTCCAGTGGTCTTTGATGCCAGGACTTAAAGGCTGAGCCATACTCAGGTTAAGGACAGAGCACACCTCTGCAGGCAGTTTGCATACCCTCAGCACTGGCAGAGAAATAGCCCCCGATGAGACAGCTTCAGGAATCATCCCTGAACTCCACAATGAGAGTAATACTTTCTTGCATGCATTATTTTGCCTGGGAAATTTCCACCTCCAAAGTCTTTTCTCCTTGTCAAGGTCATTCCGGGCATTGGGACAGCATTGCTAAATAGTATGCCTCAGTGAATTCTCCCCGATTTCTGACTGAAAGGCTGGGACTCCGGCAGTGCAGATCCCGATAAAAGATTTATTTGTGGGGAGTGGAAGATGGTGCCTTTAGAGAAGTTAATAAGTTGTTTTCATTTTAGATGCTTTCATTACAAACACTGATAAATCTTAAGGCTAAGAGAGTATGTAAGAGTAATGAGTTGAAGGGCTCCTCAGCTCTTTGGTGATTATCTCTCTCTTTTAGCGCATTACCATGGGACATCTGGCTTCCAAATTTGTGCCTCTCCTTCACAGATCTGAGGACCAGCCTACCAATTATACATTCGCATAGGTTGTAATAAATCAACAGCAGCCAAACTCTGACAAGGTGGTGGCTGTTGACAGATAAAAACGATACACATTGTCGTGCTGCTCTCCAAAAACAAACACATGCTTTTATCAGATTTTTTTCTTTTAATCAAAAAATTGCCTCTTTCAACATAGAGTCACCTAATTTCACAGAGGACTTGCACTACACAAGGTTCCCCTGTCTAAACCTGAGCTGCATGTAAAGCTAGGTTTTCAAACAGGCCCTGAATTCACCTCCCACTGCAGTCGAGGAAAAAAACTGCTGCTCTGATCCTGGGTCAGCCCAGAACCAAAGATCATTAACCTTTTACTCTGAGAAGAAGAGTTCTGTGCAGAATAAAGGACTGAGACAAAAAAAAAAAATAAATCCAAGGATATATAAGTTTTGGATTTATTCATAAGCCAAGTAGAGTCTGGATAGTGAATTTTCTTCAGTAAAAGACAGATATATTAAGGTTATATCCAGCAAGTAGATCTGTGTGGTGAGTGCTCCCCAATCCTCATCATCTGGGTCTCCAAGGAATTGTCTGGAAGTGACAGACTCTTCTTGCCTGACTCCAAACCTCTGAAAGTTGGGTGTCTAATCTAACCTAATTTTCTGAAGAGCATCAAAAATAATTCTTCTTAAAAGCAGTATTTATACAGGCAATGTGAGTGCTGCTTTCCAAGTGTCTTGTGCTCTGAAGTGACAACAGGGGACCTCACGTAGTTTGTTTCCACAAGTACCCCAAATTCATTAGGAAGAATTACAGTGCCATTTGTAAAATTAATCACCCTCTTATCAAATCCAGAACAAAGTTGTTGTACTCTCCAGATCTGAAAATGCTATCGGGTGATATCAAAAATGTGATTTAAGTGATGAACCTTTTACAACAGGCCTTTTTGAATGCTCATAAGCTACATGAACTAACAAAGATTTGATCACCCAAAGAAATGTGGTAAGCAAAAGACACTAATAATCCTTTTAGAATTCCTGTTAGCAATTCTCATTTGGGGAATAAAGTTTTATCCCAAAGCTTCTTAGCACATGGTGGCAATTTATCCACTGTCTTATCCTCCCTTAAAGAGACCAGGACTATTTTCACACCAAATGACAGGAAATGCCTTTATCTCCAGAAAAGTCAAAGACTGAGGGACCACCAAATTCTGCCAGTTCCCTTGTTAATGAGAAGAATGCAGCATAATCTAGCTAACCAAAAGTATTTTAATTCCTTTTGAATTAAAAAAAAATGTTCTCCCGGGTGGGCAAGAATTTCTTGCACATCATGGAAAACAGCATCTCTCAGATGTCTCTACAGAGCTTTGAATCAAATACAGTCTTTTCTCATGAGCTGACTGGACAGAAAGGCAGCATGTTACCCTCCAGCTAGTTTTATTCTTTGACAATGTTATCTACCAGAAAGAACTCGTCAGACATGTGTTTTGAACCCTTTCTTATTGATTTCATCTCTTTCTTTAGTTTTTTACCTGCCCTCCCCATTCCATTCCCACTAGTTAGGGCTCTGCTTTGACCCCAGAACTGGAAAGTCCCACAGCAATAAAACAGAGATATGCAAACTTACAGGTTAGGCATCTGTTCCCTTTCTGTTAAGGGAATATGATTCCCTTGACATACACACTTCTTATTCTCATTTGTAAGGCTGAAGAACCATTAATTGGGGGAAAACCTGACAGAAATTTAGTCTGCTTTATGATAAATGCCATTCACCTTTATTTGACCAATTTACTGAATCAGGCTCTGAAATTTCAAAACATGTCCTTTGTTGCAACTCTTGTCTTTTAAGTTCAGTGCTATGGAAATTACAGCTGGTGCAGGAAGTGTAGCTGTTATGCAAGGCAGTGTGTTCAGCTTCTTAATATTCAGTCTTACTTTAAAAAAAAATATACAACCTAATCCAGGTATGAGTTTTGTTTACAAATTACTCTGTAAGTGAATATTCTTATAATTAATGTGATTCTGGGAGCTTATTTATTGCAGACTTTTAGCTATGAAAACACATGCAGTAGTACGAATAGTATTAGAATAACAATCTGAGATTTTCAAACAAGCCTGAGGAAATTATTCATCCAAGTCACATTGTAATTCTGCAAGAATTAGGTAACTAATTCCCTCAGGTTTTATCAAATTTTAAAAAATGTAAGCTGAAAAACAAATAGCAGCTGAATTCAGCTAGACGGGGTACAAGAGGTCCCTGTGGGGAGCTGTACTATCAGTAAGTACTCAGGCTGCCTTCACTGACTCCAGGACACAAATTAGTACTCCTGATGTGAAAAGTAGAGCAGAATATGAGACAAAACCAATTGGCTCATACAGCTACTGCTGGTAAATTGGAGAACCTTGGAAGGAAGAAGTCAGCTTGAAAACTCTTAAAGTGGTGTTAGAATTCAAGATCATTATTCCAGCCACAAAAAAAAAAAAAAAAAAAAAAAAAAAAAGACACCAGAAAATAAAAAGTGTTGAAATATGAATTCCTCCTTAAATTAAGGTAAAATTGTTTATGGCCCTAGAATGCAGAAATGAATGGGTTATCCTGGGATGCAAGTTGAGGTTCCAGTAGCAGCAACACACTCATACAACTACTTCACAGCTTTCAAAACAGGCTCACTGTCTGCCACTACCATTTTGCCAAGGAAAATCTTTGGGCAAGATATTCTAGAAACATGTTCCTCTGGTGGCTAAGTGGTCTTGTCGTGTAGGTCCACATTTACTCACAGCCACTACTATTACTAATTATTTTTCTGCTTCTTTGATTTTAAAGTCACTAAAGTCTGTATGGGTTTCATTTTGCTAAGCTAAGCAAATCAGATTCCATTATTTCCTCCAAGAAAGATTTTCCATTCTGCTGAGAAAAAAATCAGGTTCCTCTTTGCATCCCTACATTTAATTTTTAACAGAAATGCCCAGAATTACACCTGGGACTTACACAATTACCCTCACACTTTCTCATCATCAATATAGTAATTTGGTTTTCACATGACCATTTCACCAGGGTGCGTCCCATGAAATATCCATGTATTTCTTTTTTTCTTTTGCAGGGCCACCTTATGAGCCTATAGAAAATTAAATTTACATTTGACCTTGTGTACTTCATACAAATTAATGCCTATTTTCAGTTCTCCAGTCCTAGAGATGGTCCAGCCCTTTCTGTATGATATTTCTGTTTGAAATCCATTTCCTACAGCACAGCTGAAGATGCATCCACAGGACAGACCTCATTCTTGTGGCAAACTTGACAGCAGCCAGCCATGGATTGTTCCCTTGGCTCTGCTCAGTGGCACATGACACTAAAAGCCCTTGAATACATATTGACATTACAAAGACTAAGGCACTAAATGTAAGAGTGGGGCATGAACCCCACCATCCTACCTTCCTGCTGGGGGAAGCATAATTCCCACTGGTCACTACTTTTCTTGTGCCCCCAGTGAGTTATTGGAGCTCCACATTGTTGTCCTAGAGCACTCTTTGTAAAAAGCATTCAGAGCATTCAGGATGTAAGGCCCTAGGTAAGGATGTACCAGGCATGCATGTGCTGGCAATTAATTGACAGCAAGAGAAAGGATGACACTAAACCAAGCATTCCTTGTCCCAGTAAGAGGAATACAGTGAATACTCTGATAATGTTACCTTCTCACTGCAAAGGAAAAAAGTAAAGATATCCATGACAAGCACTGTGAGTTCTTTGTCATTATTTTTGAACACTCTATCATTTCTCTAAGGAAAAAAAAATCCACAAAACAGCAGTTCTACTAAAAAAAATCTTCAAAAACCCCTATGAAATATATAACACATTCAGCAGTATTTCTAGCCCATGGATTAAAAGAAGGATCACCTCAAGGATCATGACAGCTATAAAAGGTAAATGTCAAGAATCCACGTGTAGGGTAAAGCTTTTGCAACTACCTAAGGAATCTGCAGTCTCACCTACAGGGTAATTTAAGCACTCTAGCCATGTATATGTGGTGCCAGGCAGAGCTGCAGCACCAAGAGAATGCACTTGCTTGGAGCTACCTCAGATATCCATACACAGGAGATGTTCCCAGCACAGAAATCCCACAGGAGAGCTCCTGTAAATGCCTTCCAGCCAGGGTCACATACATGGACCTGGACCTGTAACCAACCTCTCTGGTTGATTCCAGATGAATAAACAGGTTTAGAAAAAAAAAGCCTGCAGGGCCTCAGATGTTGAGTTCACTTGATAAAATAAGTGAATGATATAAACAGTGGCTACATTTTGCGGCAGGGTTGAGAAGATGATGTTTAAAAAATGAACAGGAGGACAGAGGGGAAAGGGATCTGAGAGGAGATAAAACAAATTCATGACACCAGTTAAAAGGAAAAAGTCAGTATTACCAGGGCTTGTAGGGGAAGGAAGAAGGAAAAAGTGAGAATCTTAAGGATTAGGGATTGAAAAAGTGGAAGAAATGAGGTGAGAAAGCCAAAAACTGGAAATGGAAGGAGCTGAAAAAATCTTCAAAGATCAAAGACTATAGACCTAGATTTTCAACATGTGCTCAGGTGTCCAGAGAGTTTCACAAGACTGAGGAGATTGTACTATGGTTTTAGGACAGTGATTAATTGCTTGAGCTGGAATATAACAGTTCATGAGAACTCTAAAGAAACGAAAGCAACATAATATGCTTGGGGAGAAAAACATAAGCGGGGAGGAAAAAGGAAAGTATGGATGAGTGTGTCATTAGGCCATTATATTTAGTCTTTCCAAGAACCTGATCAGCTCCTTGCTCTGTCTCAGATCCTTGGCCTGACCTTCTTTGGTAATTTACTTATTCTTACCTCTGTGTCACATCCATTTTCCATCTGCCTCTCTTTCTTCTCTTTTAAGGGCAAAAGCTTGTCAGAGGAAGACTCTGTCTCTAATTATGTGTGTGTACAAGTCCCAAAACAATGGGGTGCTCATCTCAGAAACGAACAATGAAGTCACTTGCCAAACCAAAGAAATATTGAGGTAAAAAATCTTCCCTCAGGGACAGCAGCTATTTAGATAGCCTGTTACATATGAGTGAGTCAGTGGCATAATGATGGTGGCCGAAAGGAAGTAGAAACACATTCTTTGTCAAGCATAACCTGTTAAAAAGTCATGCACACGAGGGGAAAGTCAATGGGATGAGTCATGCCTGGCCTTGCCCACTACATTATCAAAGGTTGTGCTGCACATAGTGTGAAGGATGGAGGGATTCCTTCGATCTACAGTCGAATGGAACAGCTCTGTCTCCTGCTGCGAGCTCCGAGGGCTCCTCTGTAGGTGTCACTCCAGCTGCTGATGGCCATAGATAATAACAAGTTAGGGTACAGGCTAACCAGGAAATGATACCACCTGCTACCCAACATAAATTACCAACCCCTCTGGGTATAATTACTCTCGTCAATGTGTCACATGGCTATTATAGTCGCTCTTATGCAGCAATGCAGAGCAGCAGCAGATTGTGAGGAAAGAATGGGGTTTGTGGCATTTCTGTGAATTCACTGGGAAAAAACCAAACAAACCGAACCAACAAACAAACCAAAAACCAATTAATTTGTTCCTGAGATGGAAAAGAAATGGGAAAAATCCTGTGACACAAACAGCAGAATTAGTCCCTCTGCTGCACAGCTGGTCAGAGAGGGAAAACACAGTGAAACGAAGGGCAGCCTCCAGCAGGTTTCTTTGCCAGCTCCCTCAAAGCATGGGTCTCTTCTCATTTTCACAGACAACAGGCTCCCAAGTTGCAATTCCCAAGAGACAAAATGTGCACATTATTACTTGACACTACACCATTATATGAAAAGTCAGTAGACTTTTGCTCAGTCTGCAGGTGAAGTGACTTTCACAGCAGTTTTAGACACCTGTTTGTGAAACAAGCAGCTGTATCAGAAAGAGCTGAAGCATGAAAGTTCAGTGTTATTGCTGAAACAGCTCAGGTGTCTCTGAACTACCCCATGTTGTCTCCAGACTAACGCTACACTTCTTGAGCAAGATTGCATGCTATGCTGTCAGCAGTTCAGTCAGTGCCATTCTACTGCAAGTGCTTTAAAACAGCATCTGACCCTTGAGATGCTCAGAGAGACTCAAACAGTGAAGAAACTGAGCCAGCCTTTTCATATGCTTCTGCTTAGCTGCCTATGGCTGAGAAACTGGCCACTGGTGACAGTGCCCTTCTGGGCACACTGACCACAAAACAATCAGATTTTCTCGAAGTCCTAAGACTCTGTGTAAGGCTGACACAACTGTTTGCTTTGGTGAGAAAAGTTTGATGTCTTCAGCCACTCTTGAGCAGAAGCTGCATCAGAACCACTTACCATCAGAACCATAACCCAACAGGCCTAACTGCACGAGGAAAGCCCATGATTTTATGCAAACTCATATATGCAATTGAGATAATTTGCCTTAAGTTTAAATTCACATTATTTCTTTGCAGAGCAACGCACAAGGCATAGAAACCACACCAGAACCAGAAAAAGGCTATTTACTGAACGATACGAAAAGTACAATATACCAGCACCTGCCAAGGGTCTTTCTCGATGATTGCTTATGATTACAAAAGTAAATTATTTGCTTGTGTAAAATAATAATTAGAAAAAGTAAAGGTCATTCATCCAGTTACAAACCTGGCTGCAAAAAATCAACAGCATACAGAGTCAGCAGGCATATTCATTGCTTTATAAACAGCAGGCCAGGATAACATTATATAGTTTGCAATCTGTATTTGTTCTATGTGAATCATAGCTTTGCATAATTTTATCACATTCCTGCCAGGCAAAAGCAAACATTAAAAGAAATATTAGAAGCCAGGCAGTTAAATATCCCAGAAGAAGAAAAAACCCTGCAACTTCCTCCACATTGTAATGACCAATGAGTTTTATTTTATCAGCTTGACTTGGCAGCTTGTTTAAAACATCACTTTAAAATATTTTCTAATATGTGATTGGTTTATTTTGATCCATCTAATATTGTTACATTGTCCTAAAGCACTGATACAACTGCTTGGAGTTTTTATATATGACATGATTGATTAGGTGAAGAAAGAAAATATTACTTCAAGAGACCTGACCTTCAGTGAATCATCCGAGATGAAGAGAATTTAAATACTGCATGACTTACACTCAGCACCAGAAAATGTTACAGAAAAAAAAAAAAAAAGAAAAAAAACACTTACTGAAAATTTCTGCTATGACTAAGAACATTTTCCATTAAGTTCTTCCTCTCCTTCTCCCCTGCTGGAAACATTCCTCATCCCTAAATTCTCCAGAAAGAGCAAACAAAAGCCACACAAGACTCCACCAGACCTGCAGAGATGTTCTACACCTTTATCTTTCTCCTGCAATACATGATGGCTTTTTCCTTTAGGAGTCACAGCTATTGAAGGGGATGTCTCCTCCTCCTGCCTCAGCCTGGCAGTGATCTCAGGAGTGACCTGCTGAGCTGCTCTGTCCCTGCTCCCTGCCTGTCTCCTGCCAGCTGGAGCCCACAGAGCTCATCTCCCACATCTCATCACCCAAAGGACAGCATGAGGGAAGAAATCAGAGATGCAGTCATGTGGGGTTTACTCAGCTCCACAGGTTTCTTTTGCCACTAGCTGTCTCCCACATACTGAAAAATCCCAAACTCCCACTCAAGCTTCTATAATATCCATGAGAGAGAAACTGGGCATGGAGATGGGAGCAAGGAGCTTAGACATATTTCCTCACACCCACTCCTTTGCTCTAAATATACAGGAATTTAAGCCTGTCCCCAGTAAAAAAATATTCATCCTAGGAAATGGCTCCTCAACTCTCCCCCAGTTTAATCCCTGTTATATTTTCCTTTTAAAAGAAAAAAAGTAAGGGGGAAAAAAGAACTATATGGAGCTAAACATTTGGCAAAAGTAGTTTGCTACTGTAAAGAATTTTCCTCTGAACTATTTATCTTAAAGCAAGTCAGAGCAGGCATCAAAGGCAGCCGTGGCATCAGTGGAGTGCACACTGTGCACACTGTCACTTACTGTGATTGAAAGGACTGTATGTTTTCAAACAGCTGCACTTGTGTGAAGTGTCATCAGATCTGACTGCTTAATCCCGATTAAAAAAAGAGGGGGAAAAAAAAGGAAAGAAAAAAGGACTGCGCCATTCAGAGGTGAGACTACACTGATGACATTGTCCAGGAGTAATTTTATAGGGACTGGATAATCACAGCAGCCAGGAGTGACTAGATTAGTGACAGGGTGCATCTCGGAGTCATCACCATATTGAACGTTCAGCGTGCGCTGCAGTACGAGGGAGGATGAAAACCAAGGAGAGATGGTTCAGAAGTTCCATCTAGCAACAAGCAAGGTTCACCAGAATTTGTACTTTGCAGATTGCCTTCCCTTTCCCATGGGATGCTACAAAAATTCAAGATTCAGCACTGTCGGAGGATTCAGAATCAAAAAGGGAATGGAGTTCTACAAAGCAGCTTTAAAAGTTGCTCTTGTCCTTCAGAAGAACCCTACTAAATTCCAAAGAAAATACCATGAAGTCATGCAAATTGTTGCTAAGGAAATTGAAAGTGATGCAGGAAAAAAGTTAGAATAGGTACAGCAAGGAATAATTTCAGGTTGGCAGAGAGGTGAATTAAAACATTAGATGACCTATTTTTCTGTTTATGATTTAAATCTAAGGCAGTAACTACTTTTACTAATTAGAACCAAAGTACTGATCACTGCACAAAGTCACTTAAAAGTAACATCAGACTCTCAGTAACACTATGAAAACAGCATTCTGCCTATGTGTGATAAGAAGGCATTTAAATTTGCTCATTTACAAAAGTTCATCTGTTTGGGACCTAACCGGGAAACGTACGGCATCTTGATAATTCCTCACGTTAAGGAGAGTGTGACTCTGGCAGACTTTGTTCTATTCCGCTGCATGTTATCTCCCTGCACATTCCCAGGGCTATGCTATAAAAGATTGCAAGGTGACAGAATATGTTCATACAGCCTCTAAGTGCTACTTTGCAGGATGCATTGTAGTCTGTTACCCTGAGGCACTAAAGTGTTTAATGATGTTGCTGTACGTCATTAGTTAGTATTCTCTAAGTGGATCTTATAGGAAAGCATTCTAAATTATAAATTGGGAAGTTAACTTAATATTAGTGAACAGAAAACATTAAGGCATAGAGGTTGCTTTTGTGGGTAGGTACAGTTTCAAAATTTTCCAGGACCCCTTGTGCCTGCAATCAAACCTGCAATTCCTAAAATGATACAGTCCTGCCCAATCCAGATCAGCAAAACTGGGAGAGTATCTTGTTTGCTAGTGTTTGCCTTCTGCTCTTTCCTGTAGAAATATTGAAATGGGCAAAAGAAAGCTCCACTACTTTTTTTTTTTAACTCATTCACTTTCCAGGGCTTCACATAAATGAGGTATCACAGATCATAACTATCCAGTTAACCAGCATTTTTATTAAATATCTATTAATTTATATCAATGCCACATTCTCTAATGATCACAGTAATTTCCTTGCTTCCAGCTATTATTTGTCAGAGACTTCTCTGCATGCACGTGCATGTGTGGTGTGTGTTACAGAACAAGAGAGAGAGAGACGGGAGAAACAGGGAAGAGGAAAGCAGTTGGAAAGTGGGGGTCACTGAATAAAAGTGGAAATGGAGCTGCAGAATTACAGGCACAGCTCACAGTGACACCTAGAGTCAATCCTAATACTTCCCCATTGTAAATCCTTGCTTTCAGATTCTCTCTTCCTCCCCATTCTCTAAAAACTGTTTTTAGTTGCAACTGAGGTTTCCATGCTCCAGCTCTACCTCTGGCGTAATTAAAAAAACAAAAAACAAAGCAAACAAAACCAAAGACATCCCCCTTCCGCAAAAATGTCACAGCTGTTTTCAATAAAGCTAGAAAAATCTGGAGAGGTTGTCAGTACAAATCACTTTTTAAAAACAAAATGGAACATTTTTAAGATTTGGAGAAGAAACATGGGAACTCAACATAGATATAGCCCTGAAGCAGTTGGACATTTGCTAATTTCCTCATTAGAAAATGCTGCTAATTTAGCCATATGTGAAGTTTCTTAAAAGTGCCATGTGCCTGTGGTAAATAGGAGTCCTTGAGAGTCGAGTTGCTCCAGTCTGACCCTGCCCTTCTTCCTGCTGCTTCCTATCAGAGAGACCTAAAAATTGGGTTGTGGGGATCATCTTGTGTTGCTGTTGAGCCGCTAGCTGAGGAATGACCCAGGTTCTCAGACAAGGAAAGAGAGAAGAAAAAGTTTATTGTTTTGATTTCCATATATATGGAGTTTACAGAGGTCACCCAGATTGGTCAGCCCGAGACCTCCCCCTAGGCCCAACTGGCCAAGCCCGAACTGACCTAATCCAGAGACGTTGTTTGCAAAACATCCAAACTTTATCTTTGTTTATGAAATATAGCAAAATGTTCCCACGGGAAGGACCTGTGCTAGCCACAATCTTGGTTCTTGCTATTTGCACATCTTTCAAGGTCAGATTGCAAACTAACCATTCCTTAAATGCTTTTGTGTGCAGATGTCCATGATGCCAAATTCTTGGATGGCAGAAAGTCTGGAAATACAGCTGTTAGGAATTATGGAATCATAGAATGGTTTGCATTGGAAGGGACCTTAAAGATCATCCAATTCCAACTCCCTTGTCCTGGACAGGGACACCTCCCATTAAATCAGGTTACTCAGAGCCCCATCCAACCTGGCCTTGAACAGGGACGGGGCACCCACAGCTTCTCTGGGCAACCTCTTCCAATGCTTCACCACCCTCACAGTAAAGATTTCTTCCATAGAGCTAACCTAAATTTCCCTTCTTTCCATTTGAATGCATTATTACTAGTCCTATCACCGCAATTTCTGATGAAGAATATTCTTGATTCTGCCTGATGAAAAAAATTGAAACAGTGATTTTCAACTTATAAAAAAAAAAAATACAACCAAATAGAAACACTAGTGACAGCAAGTAATTTGATCAACTCTTCTGACCACTAAGCCATTATTCAGGTTTTAGTGACTAAAAGAGGCAGTGTCTTTTGTCCCTTTGACTTTGAATGTCTGATTAAGTGAAAGAAATTCATCTAATTAAGACATCCAGAGGATCATATTCAGCTTTTTGTGATTTATTGCAGAATTTTAAAAGTTAACTTTGTTTTAGTGTGACTTTTATAAATTAAAATTCAGGACCATCTGCACAGACTTTATCCATGCATATTTCAAACTCTGGAAGAGCTCAAGTTTGAATTAGTGCTGATGTGTGGACATTGCTCATCATTAACACACTGTACGTGTGCCCAAAAGAAAGGTCAAGGGATCCTGAAATGTAAAAAACTCCCAACTGACACCTGCTACAGAATAATGATATTGGGCCATGGCAGGTTTATATATCTGTTTGTGAAATGGGCAGCTAGTGGGAAGTCAGGGAGATACGTGAGAGGACAGCTTTTTACAACACACTTTCCGTCCCCCAGTTGGTTAGATTTTTGAAAGTTATGCCAAATAGCACAGTTGTAACTTGAAAATGACCAAATGGGTTGGGTACAAACATGAAAAATAAATAAGTAAAGGATTATCCAGCATTTGTTATTGTGTAACACCTCATGTTTTGCATGAATAGTCTGAATGAGGAGTAAAGGAAGAAAATTAGAATTTTTTAAAATAACTTTTTTCCCTATAAATGAGGGATATTTAAAATTTATTCCTGTGGCACATAAAAAAAAAAAAAAGTACATTACTGCTTTTAGCATGATCAGTGATTAACAGTTTTAAGTACTTCTATTTTCTACCATAACACTCGTTTTCTGCTCATCTAGATCTATCTCCTTTGTTTTTTTTTCCAAAAGGAAGGCAAATGGGTACTATCTAAACACAAGTCCTTTTCAAAGCAGGCATTTACACATGAACAGTGTCACCAATACCAGCCCAAATCAGTCCCCTGATGAAAACATGCAGTTTAAAAGTTCTTGTACCTTACCTTCCCAGTCAAGTTGAAAGGTATTGAACTGTCAATCTCTGGCCAGATAAAGAGTGACAATGTTCTCATTACTTGCACGTGACACTGAAGTCCCCAAACACTGCTATCTGTTGTGACACAGCCCCAGATATTGAGTTTGGTCGAAGGGAAGAAAAAGAAAAAAAAGTAAAAATGAATAGAATTTTTGGGTCCCCAGGTAAATTCAATTTATATAGCCATTATACACATCTCCAACAGCAACACAGCACCTCCTTTTCCATGAGCCACACGCTGTTCTCAGTTACACCAACTTCATTTTGCCCAGGGATCCACCAGTAGGATAGACCCAAAAGATGCCTCTGGTTTTAAAAGATGTGACTTAAAGCAAACTGTCCAAAGCAATGAGGTAGCAAGCAAACATTAATTTTCCATTTAGATTCATACCAACTCTGTTTTCAGTCTTCTTTCAAACACCTCCCAGCTTCTGCCTCCAAGCATTTCTCCCACTAACCTCCACATAACCAAAAAAATCAGAGGAAACACCCCAGGGACTGTTGCTCATGGATGTGTGTGTAACAAGGAACATCACCAGCCTGCCTGCACTGGTCATGAAAAGGAAAATGTTGAGGGCCATGTTGAACCTGCTACTGGAATTTGAAGTATTTGTATGTTTACCATGCTGTACTCCACAATAAGGTCTTACACACTGAAACCATTCACAGTGGCTGAATAAGGATCTGAGTGCTCTGGTCTATTTTACAGACTGTGAAAAGGTATAAACTAGCACATTATTTTCACTTCTTATTATATAGCATCTACTAGGCCCACAAATAGGGCTATAAAACTGTCTCTCTTCCATATAAACTTCATGTTCACAAGCTCTGAACATTTGGGGTTAACATTTCCAGCCTGGGAAGTTCATTGAAACATCTTTCCCATTTTTGTGCAACAGCGAAATGTCAGGAAAGGTGGAGCATCAAACATTGCCCCCAATCTCTGACCCTGTTATAAGGTCAAGTTCAACTGGACACCCTTTGATATTTGACCAATTAAATTGTAAACCTGCAGGAATTCAAAATGCGTGCAACTGCCAGACGTGGGATCTGGGGAGAGCATGCTGCTCAGGTGAACACTCTGACCACAGGTTTATTTCTCTCCCTTTGAAGTAGGCTGTCATCCATTTGGATAGGAAATGAAGTGTGAAATATAGAGGCTTTACAACATGTAATGACTGCGACAATTTAGTTAAAGCTGATTTTCAGAAGCCAAGAGCTGAGTTTCAAATTAAATTCCTTATCAGTGGTCACCATGACAGAGTGTATATTTAAGAAATTATTTATTCCAACATGATATAATTAATTGTAATATTAAATGTTCTTTAAGTTCTGTGTGGCATTATAGGCACTGAACAAATAACAGTTGAAACACAAATCCTATGGAAGTCTATTATTCACGTACTTTGTTCTGGGTGTTCACTTAGAAGGTTCCTGAAGAGAGAAGACCAAATATACTTGGTCAAATGTTTTAAATTTTCTGAATTTTGGCAAAGAAATAATTTATTGCTCTTTAACTAGTTTAAAGAATGAGAGAATTATCATTTTTTGTTTGTTTTCTCCCAAGATAAAACCATATTATTGCAATGCCTGACCAGTTCTGCTCCTTGGTTGCAGTGCATTATGTTGGCTTTTTTACATCCTTGCTAAAGCTCTTGTAATCTTGCTAAAGAAAAAATGAATTTTCTGCATGTGTATCTACATAGACACATTAATATTGACCTCTGCTTCCTGCCCAGAGAGAAACTGAGAACTTACAAGAATTTACGTGAAAAGGAAAATGTCTTTAGCTCCACTTATCGAGTATTGCACCTTAGAAGCTGAAAGACAGGGCTGGAAAGACCCAATTCTGCATGAGATAACCAGCAGGTAATTGCTCGTGTGAATTTCAAAAAGAAACCAGAATTTCTGTAGCAATTGTGTCACGACTGGTGGCATCAGAATGAGGTGCTCTCCTAGTCAGCACAGCCATAAGAAGCTGAGGAAGGACTGGAATCCTTCAGCACAAGCACCAGGTCTTGTAGCTTTGTGAGACTGAATGACGGCTGACTCACAAGTCTGCAGCAGATCAGGATGGGAGGGTAAATGCCAGTTGCATGAGAGTTTCTCCAGCTCAGCTACAGCATCTATGTTCATCCAAAATTCCAGTTAGTCTAGAGAATTATGAGATATACCCTGAAGCTTTTTGGCCACGAACCCTCACTCTGGGATAAGGTGAAGAACCTTCTTGCAGCAAGGGGACAGCTTCTGCACAGTAACAGCATACCTGCATGCCACACTGCTTTACATTCCCCAAAGGATCCCACAGGACTTTGCTCCTGGGAGAGAATTGTAAAAAATGTTTCTATTATAGCCAGACAGAAAACTTTTCCTTTCTGATGCAGAGCACTCAGTTCAGCTGGAATTGCCGAGTACAAGTCACCCATGTCAGAATATTACAAGGACACCCAAGCTCAGTGTCTAAAAAGCAGTTATATAAATATAAAAATTCCGCATGGTGGAGAAGCTTCTTTCTCTCTCACCACCCATCTAAAAGATTAATCAGATCACTCATGGCACATTTCTTTACAGAATTCTATGACTTAAGTGCTGCAGACATTAGCAACATTTCAATCTCCTGTCTCTGATCCTGAAAACATCATCTGTTAGGTTTTTGGCAACGCTATAGGAAAATTGAGGTGCTTAAAAAAACCCAGGGAACATTTCAGGAGATACCAGTGTCAATCTTTCACTTGCTCTCCCTACCTCTCTGCAAAAATTTATATAGAATGAAAAATACGGAAAACTGGCATGGTTGGTGGCACTTTAAAAATCTTCATTCAATACCAAAAAACAAGCAGGGAAAGAAGGCTACTGAGCATGACACTGATAAACTTATCTCCTGCTTTCAGTAAAGATACATGAAGAAGCTACATGTTAAACCGCTACTGTACCACCATGATATGCATATGGAAATAAAGGGGAGAAGAAAAGCCACAATTTTATTAAAAAGTGCAAAGACAGTGGCCTCACCCTACTTTGAGCACTAGTGGTCCTAAAAAAAGAGCCTCTTTAAATTCAAATTATTTCTCATTTGCATTTGCCATTACTGGGATTTTTCCTATAAGTTCCAATTAAGAAAAATATTTCTTTTCTACAAGGCAAATTTATCAAAAATTCAAATAAACTCTTTGATGCATTTTCTGCATAAACTAATCATGAATAAACATAATTCTCTTGCTCTAAGAACAGATGCCATCCTGTAACTCCCTGCCCCCGACAGCTCTGCTCTCCAATCATAAAAGAGAAGGAAATTGTTTGGCCAAGTTTACAGAATGAACCATAAATCATACGCATCTTTGCCAAAGCAAACTCATGTTTCTTTTATGAAACAATTTCTCCTAAAAGAATTTATATTCATTTTTATATATGCATTTTTTATAAAATACATAAGGAAAGTAGAACATACTGCTGTCTTTCTCCTTTAGAAATGCTTAGTATTTTTCAGTTCTGGTTGAGAAAGCAAACATTTGCATTTTCACATGTCTTTCTGAAGCTAGTTGCATGGACATAGCTGCAGTACTTTGATGGATATAGGGAATATTAAAATTGTTTCGGAATATTTGAGTCACCATTATTCACAAAAGTACAATTTGTAACTAGAAAATCTTAGGGGACTTTTGTTGAAGTCAGATGCTGGAAACATGAAAGAAGACTTGTGCATCCTCATAATCAGGGAAAATTTCAAAGCTAGATCCTTTCTCAGGAGTTTAAAAAAAAAAAAATCCCAACTTTTAAAAGCACAGAAAGGGAGCCTAGCCATTCCAGGAATACACTCGCAGCAATGCCGTCCTGAGAGGCTGGGGAATCTCCCTCCCTTCCCAGACCACATTCCAGCTTCCAGAGAAAAACTCAGACCTGAAAGGATTGTCAGGAGCCAGAGCTGCTCACAGAAAGGTGCAGGAAGCATGGCAGAGCCCAGGAAGCTCTGGTGAGCATGGAGGGGACACTGCAGCAGGAGAGGCTCCAGTGCCTGTCTTCACTGCTCCATCTCATCTCCCACTCACCCAGCAGGGCACACTCAGCCTGCTTTGAGCAGCAGCTCTGGAGAAAACTCTGCACTGTCCTCGGGCTTTGAGCAGAGGGGAAAGAACACATATCTGAGGAGGCAGCATATCATCCCTGCTTTATGTGACAGGCAGTCACTTCAGTGCAGCTTTCTTGCCTTCTACACAACTGCTCAGCAGTGCTCTGGCTACATTACTCACATCTAGAACATGCCATTCAAACTGTCTCAGCTCAGAGATGGCTGAATGCCTAGTTACATCCATGGCTCTTGAGTGTGATCATCCCTCAAGGGTCCAGTAGAGCACTCTTCGAAGGTACATTGAAAGGTCCAGGCCTGTCATAATGCTTTATTTCCTTTAGGGATGCCTTTGTGACACAGTGCCTCTGCTTTTACTCTGAAAGGACTTCTTGTCATTCCTGTCTGATCTGATCTGTGGCTTTGGTTACTGGGATGGACACTGAGATGTAGGAAGTGGGACAAGACCCAGCTCCATCATGTCCACCATTCTCACATCAAAAGACAGGGCCTTTTGTTGCAGAATCATAGAATATCTTGAATTGGAAGGGACCCACATGGATTGTCAAAGTCCAGCTCCTAGTCCTGCACAGAACACCCCAAGAGTCATACCACATGCCTGAGAGTATTGTCCAAATGCTTCTTGAACTGTGTCAGGCTCAGTGCTGCACCACTGCCCTGGGGAGCTGTTCCAGTGCCCAACCACCCTCTGGGTGAAGAACCTTTTTCTAATATCCAACCTAAACCTGCCCTGACACAGCTTCAGGCCGTTTACTCGGGCTCTGTCCCTGGTTTCCAGAGAGATGAGATCAGTGCCTGCCCCTCTGCTTCCCCTCACGAGGAAGCTGTAGATTGCAAGCAGATCTCCCCTCCACCTCCTCTCTCTAGCAGAGTCATAGCTGATCTTAACTTCCCACTGCCCACTTTCTGTCCCACACATTTTTGAAGATTAAGGCTTTTTCCCATGCACAAGAAGTTCAAAATTCTTTCTCACATCACATCCCTTTTCTGAGACTTGCTTTGTTTCCCTCATCTGCACCTTATCTTTGTTCCCCTCTAATGGGTTCCTTTGTTTTCCCACCTCATCATGCCTGTCACTCTCTTTCTTCCTTTTCTATTTCTTTCATTTTTATGTAACCAACACAGCCCAACCCAAAGTAGGAGCCCCAGTGTGCTGAGTGCTATGCCAACACTGCAAAAAAAGACACATCTGTTGTGAAGAGTACAATGCTTTTTCCTTGGTTACCCTTACCCTTTATATCCTATGCTGCAACACATTGTTATAGCTATCTGCCACTTCCCATTCATTAGGGTTAAAATCTCTACAGCAAGAACACATTTCAGTTTCAGCAGGTATTAAAACCAAGTGCCTTGTCGTAGGCTATGTCCTTTCTGCAAAACACACAAAATTCACAACAATGACAACACAAGACCCTAATGCCACAGACCTGAGATTTCTCTGTTTTGCCTTGCACTTGTTTAGCACAACCCAAATGAAAGTCTCTGTTTATTATAGTTTTATTCTTAATTGATGTCTTCAGATGAGACAATGACCACTGGAAATGACAGGTGTTGGCTGGAAAAAGTCATACTATTTTCTGATAACACAGCATATAATATGTGTCATTCAAAGGATGAACAATTTCTTCCATTCAGAGTTTTCATCTGTTTGCTTGTCGCACAAAGCATATGCATTACCTGATTAAATAACTCATGGCCCCATAAATCGTTAACCATGTGTACAGTACATAATTCGGGGATCTGCAAACTGTGTTACAATACACTATTTCAAAACTTTTCTCAAGTTTAAGAAAGAAAAAAAACAACAACCAACCAACAAAACCACAACCAACAAAAAAACCTGCAAAGCTTTGTTCACCAAACACTGTGCCGGTGACCTTTCTCTCTAGTTTCCCTTGCATGTTTGTTCAGTTAACTGCTCAAAACATTTGAATGCTACATTCAACCCCTGCAAAGTCAAACCGACGCATGACAATCCATCAAAATCAGTCAGATAACAGAAAGCACATTCCGAATCCAGAATTATTGTTGTCTGATTCTAAAAATGACAGGGTATGAAACAAAAAGAGCGCAGAGCCTGATTTTCCACAGCAAAATTAAGCCCAAAGAACGATAAGGAAAAGAATCCTTTAGACTGTGATCCTACAAAAATGATACGAAATTGAAGAGAATGGGAATGCATGCAACGAGACAATTGCATTGTCCCACATACAAACTTTGGTCAAATAAAAAGGTTGCTAAATGTGTGTTTAACTGAAGACTCACTGAAACAGAAATTATGAAACTCTTTTCTGACAATTAAAGTAAGGATGTGTTTATGCCATTAGGTGTAGATGTAAACTCTTTCCCCAGGGTCCATCTCAAATCTAAAGATTAAATATGTAGTGATGAAATGTTACAATTATCTTAATTCAAAACACTTATTAATATTTAAAATATATAACTCAGAAAAAACAAAAATCACATTGCAAGACATATTGCTTTACATAAAAAGCTTTGTTACCATTCTTAGCCAGCAAAGGAATTAGTAAAAGAAGCAACCTGAAACAGGTACGGGTGAATTAAAAAGAAGAAACCCCCCAAGTTCTTTGAAATTACTGAAATAGAAGTATTGCCATTTAGGAATATCTCTGTTACTGTATTTTGCTAACTCAGGTAGGCAAACACAGTGACAACACACCCGTGTCTCTCTCTATCCTTCTTTCTCCAACCAGGAGCAGAGTAGCACTTTGCTGAGCCATTCTGCGGAGGGGACAATGCCAGCGCAGCCAAGCGTTCTGCTGTTCTCACCAGGTCCCTCTGAAGCTTTTGCCTCCTAGAGTTGCAAGGCTCCCAATCTGATTCCTGTCTCCTTGTGACAGTGCAGAATGAAAGATCCCACTCACTCACACAGGAAAATACTTTCCCATAGCAGCCAACACATGTCAAGGGGAAGGTTTAAAAGCCTTGGCAGAGTTTGAACCATATTCTGTCTTTAACAAGGAGTGAGTCAATGGTGAGCAATGCAGTAAGAAATGTCCCAGCTGCTGGCTGCTAAACACCTGGGATCCTTTAAATAAATCCCCTATCCTGGACATGAGGCTTTCTTCCTCAGAAAAACACAGGAGGATAGCACAGCCTGTGGGCAAATGTGACCAAGAATTTAACTCAGCAGGACTGGGCGCAAGACCTTCGAGAAGCACAGACTAAAAGAAGTAGTTTCTCACACTGTGATCCTTGGAGTACCTGGACTCAATAAGGATGGGATCAACTTTGAGAAGAAACAGTTTTGGGGAGTCAGGCAAAACATTTCTCCTGTGATGCAAGGACAAGGTAACATTCACCAAAAAACTGTGGAGAAAGCAGTAGGACATGATGAGGTTTTCTCGCTCTGGGGAGGCAGGGGAACCCCAAAACCCCACAAAAGAGGTTCCCCCCCGTGTGCTTACCACGCTGCCGTGGGCGAGGTGGAGCCGGGACCTGCGGGACCCGAACCCGTGCTAGGGCTGGCTTCTCGAAGACAGGATGATAGGAGTCTCGGCGAATAAAGGAAATGCAGTCTCTCAGCCTTTGGAATCCAGGGTTTATTGGTAGGGATGACAGGGAGGAGAAGGCAGATGGGACCGGGACGGAACGAGGGAGCAGGAGGCGGCGGGATTCCACAGGGCCAAGAGCCCCGAATGGAAGCGAACATCGGGTTAAGAAGGATGGAAAGATGGGAGGGGTTTTGAGAGGATAGCCAACCGCGACGCAGGGGATACAGATTGACAAGGGCTTCAGGGAATGGGGCTACAAGGAGGGAAGATACAGAACTTTTAAAAACCAATAATAACACTGCGGGTAAAGAACTTTCTAGCTATTAACTAGATATGGGATAAGGGAAGGCAGATATGCAGTGCCAATCAGACACACTGCTACAACATGGGAGAAAATGTTCTTTAAAAAAAGAAGCAAGCATGGTGAGAAAGTGTGACTTCAGCAGTCGTGTCTTGATGGGTGAGTGTTTCAATATTAAAGACATTGAGAGATACTTGATTCTGAACAATTTCTCCACAATCCTCACGAGGATTTGACATATACGCAAATGTTCTACAGGTTAAGTTATGCTGACTATAGTAGAGTACAAGGACCCATTGTCTTATTTGTTTTATGATTTAAGCTGGAAAAGGACTTGGAGAAGATGCACTATTTTTCAAACCATTTCCCTGTAAATTTAGAAAAAAAAAATTGGTTCCATGCACCCTAAGTGATCAAAACACTAACTTAGCTGCTCACTTGTCACTTCAGACATGTCAACTCCCTGCCATCCAGACACATTCCTTCCTACTTGGCTTTTCCATTACCCCTACAACGAAGTTCAAGCATCTCCTCTTCAGCACCATGGAAATTTTAAACACTTCTCCTGTTTGTCTGACCTCTGTCCTACAGCACTACCTGTGGCATTTTCTCTCTGCCAACGCTAGCGAGATTGAGGTCCCTCTGTTTTCTTTTCCCTCTCCTCCAAACTCTCTTCAGGATCTTGTCCTGCCACCACAAGAGCTGTAAAGAATTATCCATTTATTGCTGGATAGAAACACTGGGGAATGTGGAATGGTACGACTCCTATCTAGCCAGAGATAAGAACTAAGGTGTTATTCTCAGCGCTCACATTGTTAGGTCAGAGGGCCTTGTGCTGACAAACACATGTGCAGGACAATAGAACAAGTGCTGCTCATGCATGAACAGCTTTTAATGCACCAATGTGGCAGCAGAGTAAGCAAGAAATAGCAACATGCAAAAGGAACTCGCATTGGCTTCAGCAGCAGCAGCTTTTGAGGTGAAAGACTAAGTGCACAGGTAACAGAACCCAGCAGCTGTGAAATACAAGCAAATAATAGTATAATTGACAAAGTCACTCAGAATTTGGAAGTGCAACTCCACAAGGGGCTGTTTTAATACCTAGACCCCAATGTACTCTGCATTGTAGCAAATTTCCTAGGGGCAGTGACCTCTTGCCTGTTGAGCTGGACATCATCTCCCTGCTGAAAAAGGATAAAGCAGCACTCCTCCTGGCAGTGGAATTTGCCAATGCCCAAGACAGGGCTGGCACCCTCAGAGCTTTTGTCCAGTATTGAAATTCTGCTGTGATTCTACCCATAGGAAAATCTGTCCTGTGCAGAAATTTTAACACATTTTGACTACAGAAGTCAGCATCTAAATCTGAAGTGTATTCTGTAAAAGGAAATAAAGGGGAATTGACATGAAATGCCCAATTCTTACATTTGTTCCTAAGGCAAAACAAGAAATTTTGTTTTCAAAAATATCTGCTCTCTCCTCACTTTAGAGTTACAGCACTTATCCAAAGTAATAAAGGAAAACACACCATGATAAAAGTCTGCAAACAGCTCCTACACACAGATCTTATTCCACTGCCTATTTTTCAGGCTTTATACTTTTCTAAAATTATGTAAACTAAATGCTCTATTTTTAAACTAAATTATAAACCAGCCTAGCAATATTATATATATACATACATAGATTTAAATAATCGAGGGAAATTATCGCAGTACCTGGACACATTTAAATAATGCACCTCTGATCAAAATCACCACAGAAACTGCTCCCTGCCCCTCCCAGCTATTGAAACAGCTATAGAAGGACCCTGAAAAGGGTAGCCAGGATACCGATTGCCAAGCGAAATTCCTGTGCCTGCCATTAGTGGAAGCCTAGAACAAAGAGGTGCATTTAACGCTGCTTCCTAAACTTTGCCAGATTCAGGCTCAGACAGCTTTCTGGCAGGAGCCGGGATGCCGAGCCAGGAGCCTGTCGCTGAGAATGACCTGCCCCCTGGTTCCCACGAGCTCCTCCCTTGGGACAGATGCGAGGGATGTGAAAACCCAGTCATTAACGGGGAAACGGAGCGTGGGGCGAGAGCAACCCTCGCACTCGGGGCGAACAACAACTGGGCTCTTTGCGCCGAACAACAAACCGCATGGAAAATCCTACAGGATTTAAAGAGCCACACCACAAATTAGGTTCCACACAATGCAATCGGCTTCTACAAAATGACTTCCAGGATCTGTGCGATATAGTAAAGAAGGATGACCTTTCTCTAGGAATTTTTTAGCTTGTCCTGTGGAGCTCTCACAGACATGCAGTGCTGGTTTACATTTTTAGGAAGATTTTGAAACCTTATACAAAACTTATCACTGTTTTTCTCAACTGTCTGTGACTTTGCCAGGGGAATTGTGTTTCATTTTATGTAGTCAATTAAAAAAAAATCCTATTGGAAAACAAATGTTGCTCGTTTTCAGAAAGGGCAGGGTAGAGCTGACCCTTAAAGCAAGTGGCCCACAGCATTGGTGAAGTACTTGCTGGAACTCTGATGGGTTAAACATGATATTTTACATTTGTAGCTTCAGCTTATGACTGTCAAACTTTCAACATGAATTAAAAACCAGAAAATGCATGCTTTCCGTCTCTTCTTATCAACTCAGTACCCTGTTTCAATGCACTTCCAGCTCTAAATCTGCTCATCCTGCTCCCCTTGGATAACTTTCTGTGCACTAGTTACATTGAAAAACAGGAAAATCTAGTTTTATCCTGATTTCTAAGCTACATTTGAATTCCTGAAATTTCAGCCACAGATTCCTATATAATCATTGCATGGCAAAAAGAAAACCCCAAACTGAAAAAACCACTGCTTGATCCATAGATTTCATGTATCTTGTATCAGACGGACACTGTGAGGCAGAGTACATTGTACACACCTTGTGTCAAGCTATTTCATCTTTGCATGCACTTAAAAAATAAAAAGCTGATGCAATCCTAACTTGCATTGAATGTGTGTGGTTCAAATAATAGTCATACTGATATTCCAGAACCTGTAACCAATGAAACTTCTAAACTAAACTAAACTAAATGCTATATTTTAATTTTTAATAAACATGTAAAATGTACAGGTACAGCACAGTTAGTTCTAATTTCTGAATAAAATTGCAGAATATCAGTGTTCTACCTTGGGACTTCAATACCAATGATTATAATGTGTGTAATTTCTAATACCATCTTTTGCAGTGAGGTGTTTTTTATTATTTTAAACAAACAAAAAAAAAATCTGAGTGGAGACAGAAAAAAAAATCACTGTAGCATTCTGTAAACATCTTGAAATAGAAATGTCTCTTCTGTAAATCTAACCAGAACTGACATGTAATACAACAGATTTATAAAGGAGGATATTCCTACTGGGCATTTTGACTCTATTTACAGAAGAACAAACCCAAGAAAATTTGAGTAAAATCTTCTAATCCATAGGATGACATGAATACTACGTGATGCAACTAACATTTTACTAGATGGTAAGTAATGATTCTGTGGCTTGTCTGTGATCATCCTAATAGGTGACTGTGCCACATCATGAATGTGAAGTGTCTGTGGTGTGCTGGGACTGCAGATGGACCTTTCTCTGTCGTGATTCGCATGTGGCTGCACATCAGAAGAAATTAATATGGCGAAAGAAATTAACATGGCTAAAAGGGCTGAGTTTTGTCACCCAGACTTCTGCAGGTATTTAAATGTGCAAAAATCCTAACAAATGGAGTTATCTTTTAAAATACAAAAAAAAAAATCCATCTTTAATTTAGCATCAGCCCAAGCTGCGGATAGTAAAATACATTTACTCACCAATTTAGAGTGTGTTCTCTTAGAATTTGGGTTGTCACAGTCACATTTTAGGGGACTAGTCTTTCAAAAGGAGGTTAGATCACCTGAAAAGTATGGTGTGTGTTAAAACACAGTCTTTTTAAAAATATGATAACATTCAGTTTAGCTCAGTTCTAGCATTTGGAGGGGAGAGATGAAGCTGAGCAAAACTTAAAGCATTGAATAATATAACTAAAAAAAACAGAGTCTCCATACTTCTGCATAACTGTGTCATGTCTAGATGTTAAAATTTATTCTTCTGGTTCCTTCAGCAGGATAGTCAAGTTCTGTAAGATTTTCCATTTTTTACTGGCAAGATCCCATGAAATTAGAGGTCAGAAGTAACTTTATGGAATATAAATGTTAGTGGTATTAATCTTCAGGAAGCAATTATTCACTTTCACAAAAATGGAAGACAGATTTCTTAGAAAAAACACAAGCATTGGTCAATGAAAAATTTCCAACTGGCATAGCAGAAAACATTACAAGAAATAAGCTAAACTAGCTGGTTTGTAAATCTAGATAAACAAAATTTACACAAACTTATTTTGTAGGCATTGTGATTCTCAATTGTAATGTAGCACAAGAAACGTCCTGGTAATTGTCAGCTTGAGAAGCTTCAGAAGCTTCAGTACATTGCATATAAACACTCTGAGGTCACATTTATAGTTAATGTAAACTTGCACACATGTAAAACCACAATACACTGAATTCTATGCGTACATAAAACATGAAATAAAATAAATCATGCCAATGTGTAAAGCCTGAAATCTGTTGCTTGAACTTCATGCATATTCCATAAAATACAGATTACATCCAATTTTTATAAAAAAAAAAATATGTTGTACTTTATACCTTAAAAGCAATGCAGAGAAAGCATTGGCAGGCTTAGATCTCTTACAGCCTGCTGGACTCCTCTCAAAGCAGCTCTGAAGGACATCATCATCATGAAATGCCAAACCTGTGCTGGTTGCCGTCGGCTCAGCTCTCAGCTCTTGCATGTGCTTCATCCCAGACAGCCCCTAACCAAACTCTGTCATGCTATCTTTCAATACTGAACTAATGCTGTTCTTAAAAAAATCTTCCATGCCTGCTGTGAATGCAATTCTACAATTAAAAAACAAAAACCCAAACCGAACAAAAAGCAAAAAAACCCCAAACAAATAAACAAAAACCCCACTACAACACCACATCTCATTCATTTCATGAGAATTAACTGTGAAAATTATTCTGCCTGATTTCGTGGTGAAATCCAATTAAACATCTCCATTCAGAAGTAGGGAGCCATGAAAACACTGCCTCACTATACACAAAACCTCTGTTTAATGCTTTATATTACAATCAGGTGTTTGGAAACCACTGTCCTGGGAAGCAGCAGCAGCCAGTCTGGTAGAATCAGGAAGTTAAGGAATATGCAGAACTTGTCAAACATAGCACATGCACCCTTAGAAGCACACAGAAAATTTCTTATTTACTGCAAATGAGAGACAATATTTCTAGGGTGTTAGAGAGCTGCCTTTATGGAGAACTACTGCCAATTCTTCATTGCCTTTTTCTGAAAATGTCTGCTTGTTAAAAGCCAAGATGAAACGTGCAGAAGCACCAGCACAGCAGGCTGGTGATGAGAGCATTCCACTTGCAGGTTGTCCCAGAGGTGAGGACCCTGCTCCAAATCACCCCCAGGGAGTGCTTTGGGAAATCTCTAAGAGAGAGGCTTCCTCCTCCAAGGTAAACTCCCAAGCCAGTTGGTTTTTGGCTGCATAGGCACAGAAAAGAAGCAAATGTTTGGGAGAATTTGGTTTGGTCTCAACAAAGAAAGGGAAAAGAGCTGAGTTCCTGTAAACTACAGGCTTGGAAAAGGTTTTTTCCCCCAGAAGCCATAAAACTAAATTAAAAGTGGCAGCTCGCTATACAGAAGGGAAAGGCAAGCTTGCCTCACCCTTTCTTTTGATATTATTATCCCACATCAAAGAAAATATTTTGGCATAACCATTTTACATATTTACATTTCTGAAATAAAACATCTGCCCAGCACACTATTCAAACTCTTTTGGGGACAAATTCTACTTTCACGGATGCCCACACAACTGTGGAGAACTTAGTGATTAGAAATGTTCGAAAAATTGGACACACTTGCCAGGATTATTTTTCTGAGCTGGCTCTCTTCTGTTTTCTCACTCCCTCAGATGCTCTCCCCTCTACCCCTTTCCTTATATAACTGTGTCCCAATTTAAAAATCCATCTGCTGCATTAATCAAGACAGTTTTTCCTTTGAAAAAAGGTATCACCTGGCTTTGCTTAGAGATTTATTGGTCTGCATGAAAGCCTGGTCACTTGCCTTTCTTTCCAAGCTTGTCTGGGTTTTGGGTGCAGTATGCAGAAGTTTGTTAGATTCACAGTAAGTGAATCTGCTGCAATGGCAGTTCTGTGCCTATGACTGTATAATGGTACTTTTCCTTACCTGGGATAACAACTCTACTAAATGTGTTTCATTTTTTATCAAACTGGGGCTTTTTTAATAAGATATATAAAACATTGATATTCCTATTACATCCCACAAGGGAAAAGAAACACCATTTGCTATAATCAGGGGAAATGTTTTATTGCCTAAGACATGCATTTATCTCCCTCACAAACAGAAGTCATAAAAAGAACATACAACTGGTTAAATGTTACTTGATGTACCTTAGGTCCCAACTGGTTTGCTTTAGGTCCTGCAGTGTCTTGTGGAATTAAATCCAGGCATGAACACAGGTTAATGCGTTTTCTTTCCTTTTAGCAGAAGTCTGTCAGTCTGGCCCACACCCCAAGAGCTTTCACTTCAGACTAACCTGCAAGCAGCTCTGTGGGTCTCTCCTTTACTTCTCCTTCCCAATGCTCCACCGATTCACTGCTGACTAATTAATTATAAACCTCTGTTCTTAAAGCTCTTATATAAATCTCTGTCCTTGTTGCCATCCTGCAGGTCTATTCAGTGATCACACTCTTACTTAAATCATGTAAGAAAGACTGGTCTGTCCCTTTTATCTGAAAGGCTGTTAAGGAGGCCCAAATTCTAAAGCTTTTTGTAATGAACTGCTCTTTCTTGAAGACAGTTTACCATCAAGCATCCTTCCAGGTCTCATGAAGGGCTACACTGCACAAACTGAGATGACAGTTGTCAGAAGGGAAAGCCTTTCCTGAATAGAAAGAAGAATAGCTGTCTTTTTGCTTCTGTCCTTTCTCCATTGTACTTTCAAGGCACAACTGGAGCTCCTACAGCAACAGGTATTTTTCTTTGCTAAGATTCATTGTTGGACGCTCACTGGTATTCTGAGTTCCTAATTCTAAACCCACTTCCCTCTTTTATAAACCTGCAAGTTATTTGTATCTAAAGGACATCCTTTGTAAAGGCTGCAGTTTTCAGAAACTTGATTCTACTTTCTTCCAGGGCCTTCTATCTTCCTCTCCTCCTCCTCTCTGCCACAATGGTCTCTTAAAGAAATCTCTTATGTGTGCTGCTATTCAAAAATAAAATCAGGCATTTGATCTTTTCTGTCCAGACTTCCTTCTCATTCTTCATTTCACTGTATTCTGTCATGTGTTGCACTGTTAGCTGAACAGCCACTGTTTAACAGCATATATTGAAAATACCAGAACAAATAAACGCATCCAACACTGTTTCAGCGTGATATTTGACATAGAATCATAAGAAACTGTGGAAAGAGAATATTTTGAAGTTTTGCAAGTCTAACTTTCTTGGAATTCCATACTGAAAAAGATGGACTACGCTCTCAATGACAGAATTTGCTAAAAAGCTCTGAATCTAAAATAAATAAAAGGCTCTTCTACTGCAGCCATTTTGTATCAGTCAGAAATTGTAGTCTCCGATACTAATTTTGTCTCCTGCACCATAGCCTGCTTTTCAGAGATTTAATCTTAGGTATTGATGTTTGTCCCTTGTAGCTAAGGGCCCATGTCTTCCTTAGCTAAAACAAATGTGGTCCAGAGATTTCCATGCTCAAGTCTATGACTCAAACTTTACTACAGCTTACCTAATATCCAGACTTGAATGACATAAGCTCTAGCTCATCGAGAGTTGTTCCAGTGAGTGTGATAGATGGAAAACACAAGATAGTTTTCATCTGGGTTTCAAAATTCAAGGAAGCAATTTTGCATTCAAATCTTTTTTTGAATATATGGCATAATAAATCAATTTTTCCTTAGATGACCAAAAAAAGATATATATATCACTATTTTAAAAAATATCTTCTGGAGATAGGATGCTTTTATTTTTTCCATACCAAAAAATAAAAGTATTTTTTTAAAGGAGAACTTTACTGAAATTTTGGGTGTACCAGCTTCTGATCAGATGCAGCTAAGTGTTCTGGATTTCCAATTGCAAAGCCATTCCACAGATTTATGAGTTCTCTAATGCACTTTCATCATTACTATATCCTTAGGCCTGTGACATTTTGGATGAGTGGGATTGCCAATTCCACAAAAATTCACTAAAAAAATAACAGTTGACATTTTCAGTGGTATGTGATCAGGTTTAACTATGACGTAAGGTTGAAATTCAGCAAATCATCACACTTCATTACTTTCTCCATTCTCAATGTGAGGCTATTTACGGTATGGTGGTATTAGTTTTTCGGGTGGGTTTTTTTTTTAATTATAGATCTGCATTTGAAGTTTAACTGAAGAATAGAAACATGCATCTATGGTCATCTGGACTCCAGGATATCCAACATCAGCTCCATCATAGCTCCAAAAAGAGCTACGTGCACAGTTTTTGGATCACATTTCTACTTCTCCAGTTCCAGAGAGAAATCATGATGGCGATCATAATGTGAGAAAGAGACAGGTTAGCCAGTATAAAGAAAGAGTTTAGGGGGAAAAAAAATCATTTTTTAAATTTCATTTTTAAGTATTACTCATTTCTCTCTGACTGTGTAAGACATTGGCTTGCAGAGAGTCACTGAACAATGTCCTCTACAAAGCACTTCTTACCAGTCACCCTCTTAGGATTTGGTAAAATCTAATCTCTATTTGCCTGCTATCATTTCACCAGGGCTTCTGTTATGGGGCAGTACTGAAAACATTTAAGTCACCTACTAGAGTTCTGACACTTCATCAGCATTTAACATGTCATTTGGACAACATTAAAATGTATTTGTACAAGCATACCAAGAGTTTAAGGTAGGTGGAAAAGTGACCAAATTATTTCCAACCTCTGCCTTTGAAAATTCTATTTCTGAGAAGGACACTCAGAAAAAAATAGCTACAGCTTCTATCCCCTCCCCTCCCAATTAGGAGTTTGAGCAAGATTCCATGGCTCTATAGCATGCTGTCTGGGCTTCCTGTGCACTAGATCCATTAGTTGTTTGCTGGGGGAAGTGAAATTAGAAATGTTTTATTATGATTTCCAAATTACTGTGTAACAAATGCTTCAATAATCCTTACGGCGCCAAAAAAGGCTGTTTTGCCCAACAAGCAACTGACAGCTTTCTAATGCAGCTCCATTAAAGCTCTTTCCTGAGTGTGAGAGGCACTTTTTAACTAGCTCCTCAGGGCATTGTTAGATATCATTGCTTACAGCCACTGCGAGCCACTGTGCCATAACAGCGCTTCCCACTTCCTCCTGATCAGTCAAACACGAGGTGACTTTAAGCACAAGGAAAAGCCTCAACCAGCCAAGATATCAGCTGTAAGAATGTCTCTTTATGTACAACAGGAACCCAGAATGAAAGCGTAGCCTTCTGGAGAGAGATAGCACTCAGAGCGTTGGATGAAAATTAACAACTTCAACAGGCGTCTTTTCTCAGGTTAGTAAACTGCAGGTGCTCGGAGTAATTTTAAAATGGGAAAATAATAGTTCCTTATTTTATGCTTTAAGCATACAGTAGTTTAATAAATGAGAAAACTTGAAATAAATCTCAAAGTCAACTTCTCTATAGGAGTTGATCCATTTAATCGAAACATGAAAAACTGGGAATTAGAGGCAACAGAATGCATATTTTTGAAGCAGAGATTACTAAAAATACTTGATTATGTATTTAAGAAGATAACTGTCATGAATTTTACAGCTCTTCCAAGTCAGAATTTGTGGAGATCAGATTCAGAAGGTATTAATTTACCTCAGTCAAAGGCACACAAACAGTTCTTGTTGAATAAATCCTTGATAGCTATCAAAAACTGCTTCCAAAGTTCAGATGCTTATTTGCAAAAAAAACATTTCAACTCTGTCAGTTCTTATTGCCCAGCTGTACTGGGTGACTGTTAATAAAGTAAACGTGAAATCTCAGCCAGTGTCAGACTGTCTTCAGGACAGATGGGAGACATACAGTTTTCCAGACCCATGTAAAATATAAAATGAATTAACCAAAACCATTCTGAAGCCATGTGACTACCAGTGCATCATTTCAGAAATGGAGCAAGGGGATAAGTTACCCTATTCCTCTTGAACAGTGCCTGGAGTTTTCCATCCTGTGAGTTCCCTCCTGCTGGGGGCAGGACCAGCCAAGAAACTCTTGGCAGCCTCTTAGCATGTGCTAGTTGATTCCTACTTCTGAAGGCCACTTTCTACCACAGTGACATGAGGGGTTAATGCTGTTGGTCCTGGTTCTGTCTACTGCATTTTGATTTTTTGGGTTTGTTGCTCTAATTCCTCAAAGTCACCAGAAGTGATCTAAGACAAAATTACAAAGATGAGTATGAACTCTTCCCCAACACTCAACACAGCACAAGAGAAGATACTGCAAATATCAACCAGAGACAGAGGAGCATGTGGTAGCAGGAAAGGAAAATATCAGGCACTTTTATAGAATAAGACTGATATGGTTACAATGTGATTGAGTTCTCCACAATGGAGATAGATGACCATTTACTTTCTTCATTTATCTGCTCACATCTGCACTTTATATTTCAAGAAGCTGAAACTCTTGCATCATCCCACTTATCTAAGGGACTAAAGGCAGCACACAATCTACATGAAAAAAAAACATGGCCCTGGGATATATGTTGAGCAGTTTTTCAGTAAATCTTATTTATTTCCTCCGAGTCCTCAATATCTAAAGCTTTTATATATTCATTATCAGCAACATGTCGAGTAATGTGATAACTTGACAAGGTTCTATTGAAGCAGCTTAGTGGGACATACAGTACATATGCTGCCTGATAAGAAAACGTTCAGAAAGGTCATATCCTCTGTTGTATTCCCTATCTCTCTGGGCAGCAGCAGTTTGGGTTTTTCTGAAAACTATAGTTTGTAAATATTCTTCGTAAAAGAGAGTGAAAAGTGGTCTGGCTGCATTAGCACAATGACAATCAGTTGCTATTAATATTCATGATGCTTTCCAAAACTGGATATTTAAATAAAAACCCTCGCCAAAAAGTTAACCATGTTGACTGGGCATGACTGGGACACGAGTAGCTGGTCAGCTCAGCATAGCTGTTAGACCTGGAATATCATGGCAATATCCCACTGACTGGCTCCTGGAACAGCAGCACAGATCCCACCTTGCCTGCTCACCTTGCTCCCCCACATCCACTGCAAAACAATGCAGGAAGTCAAATCAGATTTAGAGCACAACATGCACCATGACTGTGCCTGCATGTGAGTAGCAAGGAGTAACTCTATTTGGAACTTCTTGTGATGCTGTAGACCTGCAGAGTTTGCTCTGTGCCACTTAGTGGGCAGAACAAGGACAGGAATCAGGCAAAGGGCGTGGCAGGGTTTCACCGAGATCAGAACACATCCACTGCCTGAACAGGTAGTTCTCGGGGCCACTTCAGGACAAAATAGATGAGCAGCAATGCTCAAGCCTCTGATATTCCTCACAACTGGAAGTTCACAAAAAGATGCTGTGGAGCCGGGTTTGTCACACGTTCTCCTGAGCTGCAGTTTCTGTGACTCCAAGGCAAGCTTGGTCAAAGAAAGAAATCCTGCTATTCAGGTAAAAGAACACAAAATGACAGCCCAGCGACCTCTGTTATAATAACACCACCAGTTACAAATAAGTTATTTCAGACTTACTACCTTTTTTTTGGCACACACTGTCTATTTGATATACTGCCAGATATTATTTGGGATATGGGGACACATTCAGCTTGATGTGTAACAACACATATGCACTTTGTCACAAAATCTTTATATATAGGCCCACTACAAATATTAAAAGTAACTTGGAAAGGCATTTTCTCTAAGCAGTAATTTATAGTAGCTAAAAGTCTTCTTTATTTTCTAACATGTTTATTCATTGTTTGTATTCTGGTTGTCTTTGTCATTTCTTTCCTCTGTCACTCATTTCACCTTTTGCATGCAGCCTGATTTCAAGCAAGTTTTACATGCAGAAAAATACAAACATCATTATTGGACTTTATTAGATTCAAAGTTACTGAACTTTAGTAGGAACTATGTCTGGTTGTAAACCTGCATCACAGCTGGATAGTTACAAGCAAAATAGTGAAATAAGTAATGAGGTGGAAGAAAAAAAACCCCCAACACGATTAAACAAATCAAAGAATCATCATTTACATAAATACCTGTTCATACTTAAATCCCTCAAAAGATAATAATTTTAAATCCTGGTAAATACTGAAGCTCAGTTTGTCAAGGGTCAAACACACTTGTTTTTTTCCCTTCACTCAGAATGCTGTTGGGATCAGAATCAGCAAGATTAAAGAGTTGCTGTCAACTGTTCTGCCTGAGGGAGGATTTTCCTTGGGATGAGATGAGGGGCTGCACTTGAAAACACAAGAGAAGTGCAGAGATGAACTCCTGTAACAATAATTTCTCTGACTGAAAATCAGCCTGACCATCAGTTCTTGGTGCACTTATTCTTAAGTCTCACTTGATGACAGAAGCCTAATTATTCTTCCTTTTGACAACTCCTAGAAGTAAAACTCAAGTTTAATTCTGGGACACAGTCAGAAAATGGCAGCAGATTCAGGATGGAGACTGAAACACTGCCCTTAATTTGTGATGTCAAGCCCTTTATGGCCACAACTATGAGCCAGTTAATCAGAGATATCATCTCAGGCAACACAGCAGCTCCTGCTTGCAATCAAAGCTGCTCTCACACCAAGGTGCAGCTCCACATGAGCTGTAGCTGAAGACCGAGTGCCTCTGTGCACAGCAGGGGTAGGGGAGCAGGTAGGAGAATTGTCCCATATTTTATTGGCAAATAATGATTTTATCAGATCAGAGGGCAAATTTTAGCTCAAGCTGAAGTTGACATCATGCTACTTTTGAAGATGAAAGGAAAATAATCTGATTTTGACTTTGTGCCTGGCCCTCTTTACAGCATCTCACCAGGATTATAAGAATATGTAGATTCTTATTGGGCATAAATCTTGTGCTAGGGCTCACCACTGACCTTCAGATTTAAACTCTCTGGCTTTTCAATAACTTCATCTATGGTCCTGTAGTGATAGTTATCTATTGCTTTTTTTTTTTTTTTTAAGAGATTAGTAATAATTTAAATCCTCATAACAAGGGTCTTATAAGCATAGACACAGTTCTTATTCAATTACTAATCTCTATATGTTCCAATGTCCACACTGGGAGAAAGGGGGAAAAAAAGGCAAACTTTTCCATTGATAATATAATTTTATCATTTGCTGAATCTTTGCATGTAATACAAGAGAGATCTTTTTCCTAACAAAAAAAAGGAGGGGTCGGAGACCGATATCCAAATTTATAATGAAAAAATGTTAATTTGGGATTGATGCTGTTATTAAACCATATCAAAGACAGTGTTCATCACATAAGGACATCTAATTAAATTAAAAGGTTTTCACAGGGAGTGTTGTTGACCTGTTTGTTTAAATTTAAGACCAGTGATTGAAGACTCACTGTAGGGATTCCAGGATTTGAAAGCTTTAGGATACCACTCTGGCCACTTTTGATTCTTTTTAGATTCCCCACCTCATGCAAAAACATCAGAGGGAGATCTCCAGATATTTGTCCTGAGCACTACTGAGTTTAGAAATACTTTTGAGATGCAACAGTAGGGCACTAAAAACTAAACTGGAAAGCAGATTCTGTGAAGGTAAGGGTCTGTAACATTAAGTCTGCTGCACATAGTAATTTCTTGAAGCAGAAATATGTACTTGGCTCCATTTCCCAAAAGGTTGCCAGAAAACTCTGTATTTGCTTATCCTTTATCCTGTAAGTTTGCCCTCACCCCATGCCTAATAATGTTTTAAACACAGCAGGCTTCAGCTATGTAGAAGGATCTTTTTGAATTTGTAGAGCTCAGAAAAATGATGCATTCATGGAAATAGATTCAATTTCAGATCAAGAAATTTACAGTGTAAATACCTGCACAATCCTCAAGATTTTTATTGTTTTTAACAACTAAATTTAAATTGGAGAGTCTCAAATTTGAGAGAGTTCTTGAGCAGAGTCCTCAGCAGGTGTAAATCAGCCTTGCTTCACCAATCTCAGCAAATGCACTGAAATGTGACATTGGCAACAGAAACCCTCAAGCACAGTGAGCCACCTTTTTAGGAGTTCCAGCTCCTTCTCTGGAGAGTGACTGTCATAATATGTTTGTACAGCAGCCAGCAAGCCCAGGCTGTGACCTGACTAGGATCCCTACCCCATTAGAAATAAAAATTATCTTAGGAGACTCTGGAAATAACATTATTCTGCTTCAGGTTAGGAATTAATTTAACCTCCTAGAAATGAGTTCAGATATGCAATTGTTGAACAGAGGAGCAGGAAGAAGCCAGGCATGACAGTCAGGCATGCACTGTAAAACCTGGTGTAGGTAAAACCTGAATATTACCTGTCTCCTGAGTTCCAGCAGGAGATTTAGAAGAGAGAGTGCCTACACACAAAAGTTTGAGTTATAAAGCAAACCTATATCAGTCATTCTCAGTGATAAGCTCGGACAGATGGGGTGCAAGCAGGGGGCCTCTAATGTGCATTCTTATGTGTATCTGAGGTTTTGTAAGGTGTACCTCAAGGAATACAAAACATGAAGTTTTCTGAGCATGTCAATTAAGAACCTCAGGGAGCAGAAGAAATATTGATTAGACACAGTATGCTGTTCAGTACAGAAAAGTACAGGAGATACTCACCAAGGGCGATTTCAAACCTTTCAGACCTGAAATGCCAGGGTAGGACTTCCAGCACCTATTGGCAAAGCTTGCCATACTCAGACAATTGGCTCATTCATTTTAAAATTGCTTTACAGTATTTAATTCTGACCAATGGAGAAAGGGTCAAACACCTTCATCTTGATTGACCAAGTGAAAAGTCAGGTTCTGCAAGATACTTTTTGATAGAATCAGGTTGATCATCAGTTTATAAAAGTGGTAGAAGACCTACAAGATTTTTTGTTTGCTTTGAAATGAGCCAGGGATGTCTGGCTGCTAGTAAGGAGGAAAATTTTCCTTTATTATTTGCTACTAAAGCAAGAACTAAATTACAAAAAAAAAACTTAACCAGAATCTTAAAGAATTGGTCCAGCTCAACCTTATCTGATATTATTAGTCACTTTGTTCTTTCCCTCCAGAAACTCTGAGGAGATGATTTCTGATCACTAAATTCCAGTTTGACAGACTTCTAATAGCATGAGACTATCAGACCATTTCACATTTTTGTATTCAGATGTATGTTTTTTGGAGAGAAAAAGAGGAATGAGAGTGTGATGGAAACCTGAAGAAAGAGAGGAGAGGGTGATGATGGGCGGAGCAGAGGAAAGAAGGCAAACTACTCAATTTTTATCATTAAACTATTTTTCAACAGTATCAAAAGAATATTTTTAGGGTTTTTTTTATTTTTGTATTATTCAGAAATAAGTAGACACAAGAATTGGTTGGGACTCATCTATAGAAAACTTCATTTTAAAATGGTTCGTAAGAAATTACAAGCATGTGAAAACAGAAGCTTGGCAGAGTAGCCCAAAAATCCTGAACGACTGTGATCATTTACCAGAAAAGCTGAAATGACAGACTTGGTTCCATGCAGTCCAAATAAACCATACAAAAATCTGTATCTCTTTGAAAGAATAATCATCATAAACAGGAAAAATTAACAAAAATGTTCGTCCTTGTCTCAGTGGTTTCTGTAGAAATCAGTGTAAAAAACCTAAGGTTTCTAAATTAATTTTAAGAGCTTCAGAGAAAAAAAAACATGAGGACAAATCACCAACACAGCCACGTGGCTCTCTGAGACCCACACAAACAGGAAATCTTAGTCCATTTACAGGCAGAGTCTTATAAGAATTTCTACCAATTACTAAACAAGTACTGAGTGCCCAATCTACTCTAAAATTTGGATTAGGTATGCCAAAAGCTGAGACAGAAATTCCAAGCCTCCATATCTCCTCACCTATGGATCAATAGAGCCTTCATGAATCCAACCCTGTGCGATGGCAGGGATCTGAGCATTCGACATTATTACTGTACTGTAGTTCATTTATGCTGCAACTATAGTTCATTTAATGCTGTGCTGGCTTCTCTTGCATTTTCCTCATATAAAAGTTAAGTATCCACTACAAAAATGAATCATCTAAACTCCAGGTAAAAGCTATCACAGTATGAAAGTAGAGATCATGCTGTGAAAATGATATCAAATGTTATATAAAAAGAGCTATCCTATTGAAAGTGTTTGTGGTTTGTAGTTTACCTCCTGTTAGCAGCTCTCTCTGTATTGATTTCAAAAACCTGTTCAGAAGGCTAAATTCAGAATTTTTATAAAAGTATTCGAAGAGTACAGAGCTGTTAACATATTTTCATAAGTGAAGAAACAATATATATTTGATTAAATTACATTTTGGGCATGGGTAACATATGGTAATTGAATTATAGGATATCACTGAAGATCCTCTGCACTACTTTAACTCAGACCTCACCCTGCACATGTCCATGATGACACTGACTGCACAGCTCTTCCCTAGATGATCTCAACACCATCCATACCAAACCCGCACTCTGAATTTGTACTCATCAGTAAAAGGAGACTCCCTGCATTTCCCATCTTCAGTCCTAGACCAGGAGAAACGAGAGAAATAAGGCAAGGAACTAAAGCAATGAATGGTCACAGGTTAACCCTAGCAGATTATAGCTGGTCTCCAGCACTGAAAGCAAGCTCACCTTCTCATAGCATTCATTATTTGTAGTATCTTCATTTTCTGTGTCCTGAGAAAAAGGTCCATGGTCCATGTCATAGGAGACTCTGTGCCCATCAGCTACAAACCAGAGTCAGGGGCAGCCTGGTTTGAGCACGTGACCTACACTATGGAGAGCCAGGAAAACATCAGCTCCTGCTACATCACACTCAACCACCCTGCATCCCCTTTTTCCACGTGTGGGAGTAGAGAGCCTTACCACACATCTTGGAGTGAGTGTATTAAGAAAATAAATGTTATTGTTTTCAAAACAGATAGCAATGAAAAACCCACAAGGAATTCAGTAATTCTGTGTTGGTCTTGAGCAGTCTGCAGTAAGGGAGGCCTGGGACTACCCATGCAACAGAGAGAATAAAACAACTTAAAGCTGCACTCATTCAGCAATCACCTTCTACTTAGCGCACAGAACAATGCAGGGGTCCATGGGAGAAGCAGTGTGTGACCATGTAATTAGAGACAGTATCAAAATGTATACACACAAGGGGGCCCAATTAAGGCTTCATGGACAGCATTATTCTTTTTCCTTTTCCTTTTTTTCCATAGTGCTTGGTTTTACTGCAATGTTCATGGTTTTGTACCCTTTTATCTATAATTTCATAGGTCGCTTAAAAAAAACCCATACAGAAAGGGAGAAAAAAGAAAGCCTGAAAAATCTATTGTATGGAATGGCAGTGATACTGAAATACAGGGCTGGCACTTGATGGTCCACAGCATAGGCTTTGGCCACGTGAGTGGAAAGAGCAACAGTAGAGTCTGCACGTGGAGCAGGCTGAAGGGAGGCTGTGCTGGGATGCACACAGCATTCCCAGGGAAATACTGCAGCACAGGAATGCAGGGCACCATGGAGCTTGGCTTTGCCTCTCAGGTCTATGTTTGGTGGCCTTCTACTACTTTCCACTGCAAATACTTTTCTCTCATGTTCTTCCTCCACTCCCAGTCCTTGCCTTGCACCAATATTTTTGCAAATGCAACCCCTAAACTCCTCCAGTCCAAGTTTATCTTTCTAACCTTCTATTTAGTGCTGTATTCTATGGCTTGTTCAGATTCACCCTAGGAGTATTTATTCATCTTCTTTCTCCTATTTGCTAGTCCCAGCCTCTCTCCTACACATTATTACCCTCAGGTTTCCAGTCCTACCTCTTTTCTTTCTGCCTCCAATCCCAACCTATATCCCCACTCCTCCAATTTTTCTGCCATCTCTTATGTCAGTGGCAGCATCCCTACTTTCACAGGAGTTCTTTCTGGTTCCCTTTGAGGTCCTATCCTATACAAGTCCTTTTACATCTCTTCAGTTCTACAGCTACGGTGGTTTTCCTGTCTGAGCAACTATAAAAAGAGAACCTCAAAATCCCCTGAGCATCTCCTCACTTTCAGCCTTAATGGCCTGCACTGCACTTGGAACCAGGAGCTGAATTCCCCACCTCAGCATCCCCAGCACCAAGTGCTGCACTGCTCTGGGTCAGCATATGCTTGAACTTCCAATGCTGGATGCCACAGTAGCCTAAAGTTTTAGGAAAAGTGATCCCTGACAAGATTTTGCTCAATGCCTGCAATATCATGCTTGGCGTGTGCTGTACAGACAATAATTTCGGGGAATTCAGATACCAAATCTCTACTGAACAAGTTTAAAAAAACAGATTTTTCAGTGTTTTCCCTAATGGATTTTCACTGGAACAGCAAAAGATAATGATCCTACAAAACTTTTAGATTGAGGCTGAAGAACAGTGTGGTAGAGCTAATCAAACGTATACACGAACACGCAAAATTTACTTTGCCTACTTTTTTTCTGAAAAGAATAGGATTTTTTTTTCATTTCAAACAGACAGAAGTGGGCTGATGCAGACATCCAAAATAGAAAATTTCAGCACAGACAGTTCTGAAATAAGTAACTCTAAGTAACTTTTTAAAATAGGTCACTTGTGACATTAACTGTTATGCTATTAACTTCTTTTATTGTACATATAAAGGGGGAGAGAAGAGCTTGTGTATGCATTTATAGACGTTCAGAAGAAAAGAATGAAACACCCAAGCAAGAACTTATATTCTACATGATTTAGACCTCGCCTGAGAGCCATATGGTTCATAACATCAATCCAGTAGGCAGGTCAATGCTCAATATACCAACTTAAAGGAAGCTGAAGCACCATCTTTGGCTTGCAGTGTGAAAAACATCATTTGACTTCTAATTAGTAAAGATCATTGGCTGTGGATACTTGGGAACTCATTACATAAATATGAATGAACTTCAGTTAGTAAAAATTGAGTGAACCAAAAAACCAAGTTACTTCTCTAGGTACAATGTGGTCTTCACCAAATAAGAAAGTCAAAAAACCTACAGCTTAATACTGGAAATCTTGTATATATCAAATGCATGCCCCAGAAACAGGCATCTCTTTGCTCCCAAGGTCTACCTACAAGAATTGTGTGTGTCTTTTCCCAGTATATCAATTGTTTCTGCTTCTCCCCTACCCAGGAAGGCCCCATAGCTATCTGGGGAAGCTATCCTCAGTGAGCTCTCTGCTCCTCTGAGACACAGACAGCAACTCCATGGTTACACAACTGGACCTGGAAATCACTACTCCTTCTTACCTCACTGCTTCAGCAGGCCACAAGAGAGGAAAGTGCTTAATTACAAAGGAGGAAGTTATTAGTTTTCACTGCAGTAACTTACAGAGCTGACATAATGAATATTACAAATATTGCATATATTACATAGCCAGTGTCATGAACATTACCTGGATTAGACAGAAAGTCGTGTGCAGCAATGTCTGGAGGACTGGCAGGGTATACACAAATGCCAAATGCACACCTACAACACTTACTCCATTCTCCAAAATAACCACTTTTTAAGGACAGCTATTAGGAGTTTACCTTGCTTGGAGAAAATAGACATTACACCCTTGAACAGCCAGTATTTATTTATGTTCACGGCTATGCGCTATCACTTCTCTGCTCTTTCCACACCAAAGTAGCTCCACTGCTTCAGTTATTTTTACTTTAAGCTTTTAAGTAGTACTTCAAGCTTTTATACAAAGAACAATTCACATCTCACCTTCCTGAAGCCAGATTTCACTGCTCCTCCTAAGAATTTGTCTCCCAAACTATTCTTCAAGCATGCCTAATATCTTCTGAAAATCACATTCCCTTGTAAATACAGTACACAGGGAGACAAATTCATCCCCAAAAGCCAGAAATCAAATGGATGAGGATTCAAACAGCAGAAAGCCTGCTGAGGAGGCCTGACTGAATCCAAGCAGAAAGAGCATCATCCATGAAGGTGGAAGGCTGCATGCTGAGCTGCTATGATTCAGTGCTCCATATGACCCATGAATTTCCAAAGGAAACCACAACTACACAAGAACTCAATAGAGAAACATTCACAGACATAAGGTTTTCTACAAGGGTAACTCAGCTGAGAATCAGCAGGGATTTTTTCCCACTCTGCAATTAGTGCACTTGTTAGTCTTAGACGCCTCCACAGCGACCCGCAGCCATGATCTTGCAGGATCTGGCAGGATGGAGGGAAGGAGGATGTGCACCACAGCACCAGGGAACACAGGTGCTGAGGGGGACCCTGTGTTATCCTGATAGCCACTAAGTGGAGCTACTAAGTAAGAAAGATAAGGGAAGCTTTTGGTTTGATTCTTAAAGCGCCTTTGATGTTATCAAAAATGCTGTTTAAATTCCCACACAAAAAGGAAAAGTTTGAAATGTCAAAGTAATATCTCTGGTTGTCCATTTCTATACTGGACTACCCTCAACACCTTGATGTACTTAGTAAATGGTTGAATGACTTTTCTCTTACAAGGAGTCATTTTATTCCAGTTGTTTCCCAATCTTATGTCCAGTAATTGAGTTGAGTTGTGCCCCACTGTGTGTGCCTACTAGTGCACAGCCAGGACTATCCCTGTCATGAGACCTTGACTACAGCTGAACCTCTGGGGGACAAATCTCTGTAAAGTAGTTGGGATTTCTGACTGGAAGGTCAGAAGATGAAATGTTACTCAAACTGTGGAGTCACCCCCCAGCCATTAATGTGTTGAAGATGCCACAATGCTTTCTGACCAGAACTAGGAACCCCTGCATGCAGAGGATAGACTGAGTTTTTCCCTGGCTGTCACTGTGAAACAATTGAATGAAGCTTCCAAAGGATTCTTTTCTGTTCATCTAATCCATTTTCCTTCAAGCTAATAAATGAGGAGCCAGTATCAATGTATTACATACAGTGATACCACAGAGCCTTTGCTCTGTCACTCCCTATGCCAGTCTCAAGGAGAGAGCTCTATCACAACTAAACCTCAGTCCTGGTACTGCCAGGGTGAAACAACCTAGATCCAGCTGCTGTGAGAATGAGCTCTCACTGTTTCTCTATCAGCAGCATGGAGATTCCCTCAGCTTGATACACAGCCAGTGGACTGCATTTGTTGTTATACATTCAACAGGGATTTTGTCCTCTACATGAGGCTGCATTTTAGAGCTATCCTGAAAACTCCACTCTTGCAGCAAATATTATCTATCCAGTGCCATTTCTCAGACCAGGCATGGCTCAGTCACATATGATCTAACATAGTGGTTCCACACTACCTTAAGATGCTTGATGCTTTTGTCTCTACATCAAAGAACTGGGAAACTTGGAGCTGTGGCCTCCATCCCCACAGCCATCGCTGACATCATGAAAGTCACAACTCTCTTACCACAACCACGAGGTGTGCGGGTAGTAGAGCATTCTTAATAATGCCCTCAGCACCATAGCAGACCCCATCTCTTGTCTACAATAGAGCAAAGACCTCACATAAAGCCACAAGCCTCTTGTATTTACAGAGAAGCGGGTCTTAAGGGAAATTGCATTCATCCAGTGTGGGGGATACAGTACTTGGGGAGAGGCTGAAATTCATGCATGGTGAGGACACTTAGAAACACCTCATTACGGTACATTGGAAGGAAGGAGCATAAAGCAGAGTCACACATGAGCCTAGTTGAAAGCACAATGAAATCAGCTAGAGCTCCCAATTCATTGCACTGTAAAGACAACATCAGGGATTGTGGTCATTTCCTCTTCTTAGAAGTGAGCTGACAAAACGTCCCCTTCTACCACAGTCAGAAGGAAGATGAGCCTGACTCAGCATTAAGGACCAAATTTAGGTAGACTATTCCACCAGAATCTCAGACCTTAGTGTACAAGTCAGTTCTAAAGAGAATATTGAGGGATGTGAATCTAGCTGCTTATCAAGGGATCTTTGATTAATCACGCAGTTATACTTTGAGATTTCCATACACACTAGTCCATGACAAGGCACTCAAGTCAGTTATCCAAAGAATATCTGCAGTGCACATCAAAGGACAGAAATGCAAAATACATGACCTCTCCTTATTCCCAGTTAAGGTGAAGAGGGTTCATGAAATACTTTGCTGAACATATTTCCAAATTTCAGGATAGGATTTGGTTATAATACACAAAGATGTTTTCCTGCAATTATGCAGAGCTCCAACAATATAATAATATTTCAAATAGCCCAAACTAGAATTACTAGCTAGTTCATTGAAACTATTATTTCTTCAAAGCTATTGTAGCACAGTCTTCCACTGATTAATTGCACAGATCAAGACTTTTGACTTTTAAGATCTTTCCCAAACACTCCCCTGCAGTACCGCCATCAGTTCCACGAGATGTTAGCAATTTGGTTCCTGAAAGATGGTGAAGTTAAAAGCTTCTTTCATCAAGATCAGTTAAAATTAAGCCATGTGGTTCCCAAGCATTTAAAAAAAAAAATAGATATTTCTCAATAGAGCTTTGTAATCTTTTCAAATACTAGAAGGTCACTTATGTTTTCAAGGCCGTTTAGCAAGGTCAGGTTGTAATGAGCTGCAACTACTTTATTTGTGATTTGTGGCTCTGAGGGATTAATTGTCCCCACTCTGTCTCATCCACAATCTAAGGCCGAATTGTCAAAATGATCCATGGCTTTCGTCCCCAGGCCCATGGTTTCATTATTAAGGTGCGTTCTAATCGATAGTAGCATTTTTAACATTTTGCCCCTTACGTTTTATCAATCCTTATTATCTAATGACCAATACTGAACTGGCACAAGGTTTTTCAGAAACACACTGACAGATTACAACAGGCAGTCACATGCATTTGTAATTAGACTTCATTACCATTATAAGTGCTGAATGGAAGCAGAATAGAAAGGCAGGAGGAATGCACCAAGTTCACAGAGCTCATCCCATTTCTTAGAGCCCTTGCATGAGTCTGTCTCAATTTATTAATAAGTTAAAAATAACCTCAACAACAAAGAACAAAAATTTGGGATCTTTTTCAGATTAATATGTTCAATTTATTCCATGTTACTGGCCTAATTGGCATCAGAAGCTTTGAGAACTAGCCAGCCGTCTAGAAAATGATGAAGTTTTGTTTTGACAGAGAAAACACCCACTGCAAAACAAAGCAAGTCTGGTACATTTCACATTCCTAAATTTGATTGTTTGAATTTGATTCTTTGTCACAGTTTAATCTGTCCTCACACTGATGAAGCAAATAAGAACATTAATTTTCTTCTCCTCTGCTGGAAACTGAAACTATGACAGATAATACTACAATCCCTTATCTAAAATCACTACTGGTTTAGAAAGAAAGCTGAGGGGACAGATTCTCAGATGGCGTAAGCTGGCCTAGTTCCACTGAAGTCAATGGAAATACACTCATTTACGTGGGCTGAACATCTGGCCCAATAGTGATCATTAACAGAATATTGCCCAAGAGTAACATTTTCCAGGCTACAGAAAAGCTGAAATAGTTACTTTAAATTCCACAGCATTCATTCTCCCTCCTTTTCTATAAGAGGGTCCTGGGCTGCCTAATGAAATGGCATGCTCTGGCCTCCTGGCTTTCTTATTGAGGGAATGTGGCCTCCTTCCCAACCTGACCTTGTCAGAGCAAGCAGCTTCCATCTCTGGACAGAGAGTAAAACTGCAGGCTACACACAAACACATACAGCAGTTTAGTTAAGAACAAAATGGGACATGTAGCATTTCACTGACAAACACAGAGTGTGAAGTGATTTAGAACTGCAGCTTATATGGTATCACTTCAGAAATAAAAAAAGAAAAAATATTCAAAAATTAATTTTCAAAATCAAGTCTGAATTACATACTAGTTTTTCAATTCTGAAAATGTAAAATCATTGCTGACTTCAGTAAGCCTAGAATATTATTTCTGAAGTCTTCAAATTTTGTATTTTTGTGAGAGTCTGGTCTGATTGCTTTCTGATTCTTATGCTTTCTAATCCTGCTGATAGTTTTAGAGCATATTTTTGTTTCCTTTTCCCAAAGAACTTTTAGAGGTGGTTGGAAAGAAAACTCCCAAACAGCCCATGCACACCCAAAGAGAGGAATGGCTGTCATGACACCTTGACTTCCAACAAACTAGAAATATTCTTAATTACTTATATAATCTAAGCAAGTTTTTCTGCTTTGCAGAAAAGGCTATAGAGCCATTTCAGTGCTAAGATTATCTACAGCTGGGTGCTGAGGTGCCATGGCCTCTCCAATGACACCAACAGGTTTCACAGCTCACACTGTGCCTATGGATGAGGGAATTGATCCTCCCTTATTACAAGCAGCAAAGCTGGCCAAGAGCTCTACCCAGCACCTGATTAGATTTGTCTGCTAGACAGCAGTTGGAGGCCATTAAATGTCTAAAACTTCTATTTTGAAAGGATTTACTGCTCTTCCCAGCCAAAACTGTGTTTCTATTCTGTATTGCCAGTGTTTTTCCCATTTCCATTTCTCTAATTATAGGCAGTCCTCTTATATTTCAGCTATTGGGTTCTTCATTTAAGCTAACAGCAATATACAGCAAAGTTTTGCAGTATCTGCTGCAGCAACCTCACACAAATTGCACAATGATATTCAATAAAAAAGTTGTAATAAATCAACGTTGCATCCAAAATGTTTCCCATAAAGTGAAAGACAAATCCAGTAAGATGGGAAGAAGGATATCAAGAAGGTAAAACCATGCTTAGTCATGTTTGAAGTAAAGCAAAACATGTTCGGTAAGTTAATGACACTAGAAATTCACTTCGCACTGCATTCCCTTTATAAGGCACACAAGGGAATGTTGTCCAGAAAATATGAATCCATTGCAGCTGGCAGTGTGAGTTTGGGAGGCCACTTTACTTAAAGATAACCAAGTGTGCTGACAAAAATGTCTGTCTTCCAAAGAGGTGGTTTGCTGAGCACAGAGAGAATGATATGTGACAGTTTTTACTCCTACAGTAAAGTGACATTTTTAGTCCATATAAATTCACCTCAGTCTCCCAGTCTTTGTATCCACATGTATGTTTTTGGCCTTGCATTTCCAGGACTTCCATGCTACTACCAAAGCCGGGCAAGTGCGAACAAGTATTCTTTTCTCCTGAAGTAAAACACTAATGTAAATGTACTCCCAGGGAAAATGAGACTCAGAAGGAAGACTACCATCAATTGAATACTTCCTTCACTAGAACAACCAGCAAAAGCAGCTACATGTCCTTCCATTTCACTTCTTGTCTTGTTTCTTCAAGAAAAATTCCATTGTGTTTGCTGGAGTCACTGGCTGTTGCTAACAACAGTATTTGAACTCAACAAGGAAAAGTTAATTAGGCTAGCAGCCACACCATAGCCAATTTTTCCAGGGTAACCTTGTCAAGTCTGAGCATTCAATTTCTATACCCAGAATATTCTTACTCCTAAATAAGAAGGCAATACCCTTTGCTGTAACTGATAGGGATAAATCCACTTGAACAAGGAAAAAATTTCAAAAAGAATTTATGGGGAAATAATCACATGCAGTTACTCAATCAACATAGATTTTTTCCAATTCTTCTATGATCATAACACTGGGATAACACCAAAAAAAAAAAAAAAGATGGAATTTTCTGGTAAATCCAACAATGATGAATATTTTCTCAAAATTATGAAAATTCTAACTCCTGGAGGGTCCATAGCAAAGAAATACCTGCCTAGTGATACAGAATTTTTAATGGGCTAATTATGTCATCAGTCCTGTGAGGCCAAAAATTATCATGACCTTGCATTAACAGAGCTTCTAAAAGAGTTACTCAAACCATCCTTTTGATAACCTGAGAAATTCCACTGGATGTCATGCCCTGAAACTCCTCTTAGACCCCATGCAAATAGTTATTATTTTCAAAGTATAACAGTGCTCCGATTATTCTGAAATTGAGCTCAGGAAGATGTTCTGTGAAACTCAAAATATAGACCATTTTCTGATCAGTCCTGGAAGAAGGCCATCAAGACTGCCAGTGTGATGAAAGTCAGAGTAACTAGGAGGCTCCACTATATGTTTCCATATAAATATTTTTCAAGTAAATATGTTACACTGCAAGTGAACTCAGTCAAAAATAGGTATATAAAATTACTTTCCAGCTATGCCAATATAGGAAAGACAATCCCTGATTTTTAGCAAAGATAAAATTATTTTCTCTACTCCTGAAAGAATTATCCCACTCTCCCTATTTTGCTTGCATTAGAAGCAATGTTCCCATTCCAGCAATGTTACTTGCCTCCAGATTGGAAATGGTAGCAACCACAGAAGTACAGGGAAATTTGCCCTTTCACAGCATTAGTGTACTGAGTTCTACTCAGTTTTGTTCATCTTTCTGATGAAGGATTTCCCCCATTAATTAGCAAGGCCTTGCATGATAAGGAGCTGATTTATTTCAGCTCGTTTGCTATGTGGTCAAAAGGTGCTTTATAACAGCAGTGTTATCACATACCTGTATTAAAGTAAATGTTTTATCCATTCTCTTTTATACAGAAGAGAATGAATTCTATTCCAGTTCTCTTTGTGGCTCTACTCGTTTTCAATGAAGAGAGATTACAGGTTTGAGGAACAGCCTGCAAAGATTTTTGAATGGGTAATTGAAAAGGGCTAAATGAAAAGTAAATGTAGGTGAAGCAGCCTGTAAGTTGTACACACAAGATTGATTAGCAACATGCACACAACTGCCAGCACATACTCAAAACTACCTGGTTTCCAAGTTGTCTGAAGAGGGATACAAAGTATTATACAACGTTTGGCTAAATTTAAATTTACAAAGGTTCATTGATGTTGTCTGCCTAGAGATCCTACCACTGTTAATGAAGCCTGTGTACAATTTCAGTTCAAAGTATGAAGCCTGCCTTCTATGCACTTTCCTCTTGTTTTCCTGGTAAATTACAAGCAGCTAAACTAATGTAGAGCATTTGACGTGGCAGGGAAATATTTAAATAAGAAGCGACTTAGTTTGTGGACATATGAGCAAGAAAAGATGTAAGAAGTTGTAAAAGTTTAAGCTCCCTTCCTATATGCCTCTTAGATTTTTATTTTCCTTTTCAGTCATTTGGTACATTCAAGATTTGAGGCAATCTATGTCCTATTTTTAGTATTTTTCAAGACATGAAAAAACCCCAATAAAAAACAAATAACAGCAGGTTACAAGTGTGTTCAACTATTGAGCCACTTTACCCTGTCTATGACTGGCAGAAAATTCAGAACACTGTAACTGAAAACATCAGCTCAGGTATAAATTCACTGAACCAGTATGACCTCAAGCACAAAGTTCTAATTATTATATGTTTGGCAGGTTCTCTGAACAACAGAAAATAAAAGTCATAAATACTATTGGGACTTTTTCCATCCTCCCACTTCTGGGGATTTCTGGAAGAGGCAAAAAAGCCCTTGTGCTCCTGTTATGTTCAGATCGGTTCGTATTTACAGTAGTTCAGCATGAAAAACATCCTGTGACCTAAAAGGCTGAACATATTCTATCACAGTATAGCTCAATGCTCAGGGCAATTCCTTTTTAAGAAAAGGTCTACTGAGCAATCTTGTTTTTCTAATTTGTAAACTACATAAAACCATAATTTTTCTCTGAATATTTTCATAATGTTATATCCTTCCTGGATTATCTCTGTTAATATCAAATGTTGTATAAACAGCACTACCATTCCCATATCCACAAAGTTTTTAATTTCTTATTTTAAGCAGGCAAGGATTTTGGTGACAAATGTAGCTGGATCTTCAATCTCACAGACATCCTCCAAGACCAGAATATTTTGCCAGCCTTTAACGAAACTCCTACCCAGTTCCTCTATGCTTTCTGGATTAACAGGATAGCCACAATCTATCTACACTCTGCAACACTACAAATACGGAGGGGAAACGGGATAACAGACAGCCATTGGCTTTTGAGACAACCCCACAACTACTTTTACCATTCAACAGAATAAAGTACGCTTTCATTTTTAGGATTCCACGGGGGGAAAAATGAAACAAACACAAACTCCAGGATTTCCTTTTTTTCCCCCCCCAATTAATACTACCTATTACCAATAAAACTAAAAAGTAAACAAACCCCAAAAATCATCACTGGTATCATTCATCTTGGGGACCCCCAGAATTTCTGGGTCAGGCTTTTTCAATTCCTTCCAGAAACAGTCCCACTGGAGCACCCCAGGAAGCTCTTATTCAACACTGGTACAGCTGGCAGAGCCTGTCCTGGTTACCACATGGTGAGATTCATCTAACCTAGCTTTAGACACTGAAACGTTACACATTTAATTCTGAGTTTGTCACTGTAGGCTTTTCTACAGTCAATGGAGAGAAACAGGCATCTCCAGGGGGTGAGTTGTTTGACCTGCCTTTTTTAGGCTGAGATGAATCACTCTCTGAAGGTGCCCATTTTTCCTCAATTGACTGTAAAGTGAATCTAGGGTGACTTCTCTAGCCTTTGATATCTACATTTCTGATACCTTGGCAAAGACATCTGAATTTCACCCACAATTTTCAGAGCTCCAACCCAATATGTCTGACAAATTAGCAGTGTTAAGTATCTGTTCCTTGAAATGAAGATTTTCACACCAAACTCCTGGATTGTATTTCAGTTGACTTTCACAATCCTGTCCCTCATAGAAACAACACCTTTGTTTTAATCAATCATAGTTCCAAGATGGTAAATAATAACAACAATAAAAACAATTAAAAGGCAAAAATTAGTTTGATTCTGCTGAAGTAATAACTCTTGAGTTTCTTCTGTCCGATTCAGAACTGACTTCCACCACACAGCTGTTCTGAATCCATAAGTAAAGCACTTTCAGCCCAAACACTTTTGTTATAAACCAAAATCCAATAAGCATCTTTCACCAGTAACTACATTTTTCTGCTAACGTTTGATTCAAAATTTCAGTTTTCAGTGTTAAGCCTTCATAACTTCATAGCAACAAATAAAGTACAGGATAACATTGAAAGAGAGAGAAACTGCTCCATACATCTCCATTTCATAATGGAGGTGTTCCCATCTCTATGTTTTCCCCATGGGAAAAGCTAATGTTACAAATTCAGGAAGGTCCTTTCAATTATTATTTTTGGGCAGATGATCCATCAGTGCAATAATCACCATTTCAGATATACTCCATACCTAAAGGCTAAATGACCCCTCAGATAAAGTCTAATCCATGATCCACCAGCATTTAACTTAGCATGACAGTCTGGTATGTTTTTCCTTTAATGACAATTTCTTACCTTATACATCTTTCTCCACCGAAGTATTCCCACCTCTTTCTCCCCAGGTCTGAACTAGCAACATTTTTTCTGCAACACAAAACCCCAAAATGGTCATTTAAATATTATACCACCGTGTTGGTTTTGTATGGTTTAGGTGTTTTTTTTAAAAAAGATGTAGCTAATAAACTGTTAAAGTCATAGTTAAAATTATATATAAGAAAGACAAAAGAAAAAGTAAGATGAAATGGTCTTTTTACTACTAATGAAAATTCCCTTATAATCTTGTTTATTTTTAATATATCACAACTACTATCACTAAATAAAAGAAAATGTGTTTTGGCACATAATCAGCTAAAACCATGAAAAAATTAATCAGTTTCATTCAACTCTATCCAGTTATTTCAGTCTGCCTAACCTGCAACATCACTCTGCACTGTGTTGCTGCAGTGCAATCTATTTGCTCAAAAGTGTGCCTGCAGCAGACACTGAAGTTATTAGGGATCTGATTACTGATCTTCCTGCAGCTGCCCCGTGGCAGATTCTCCTCTCCTGCTCATGCAAAGGCAGAATCCAGGCCCCAGTGTGGCCAGGCAGGGAATAGTGCTGGCTCCAGACACCTACCTCACACAGGAATTGTCATCTACCAGTTCCTACTCACCTCCTGAATTTTAGCACTTTTTAAACCCTGTTGCTCTTAACTACCCACAATCAGATGCTACACTCTACACTCAACAGTTCTTTTAGGGAAGCACTCTGCAATTTGGTGGTGTTTTTTTTTTTTTTTGCCATGATTCACAGCAGTCCCAGAAAGGAACATAGTTAAAGCATAGGTTTAGCTAAGGCCCATGCCAGATCTCAAATGGGAATAGCATAGTGTTTTTCTCAACAGCAAATACGCAGAATATTCTATAGATAGCCCTAAACCATAAATCACTAGCAATTCATTTCCCATGTAAATGTTTTATTGAGCTAGCTGCAGAAGGGAATCACTGCCACTAGGAGGCCAGGCAGAACAAAAATGAACTTAATTTACCTGGATGGCAAAAACATCACCTGTTACACAGAAGGCAGCACAGTCCAGCACTGCTCCTCCCTCAGGAGCAGGCAGAGGAACTGATAATTGTCATGGTGGTACCTGCACTGACTCTGAGCAGCAGGCTTTGGCCACTCTCAAAAGAAATTAGGCACTGCCTTGTCTGTTTTCTTGATTCTGTTAAATAATAATCTGTGCTCTTTAACAGACCTATGTGCCATATTCAACATATACAAAACTTCAGATGACCAAGCCTGAAAAGGCTTCTGGACACAGCTGAAGAACCCACATGTGAAGTCTTAGAACGGTGTGACCTCTCATAGCTCTTGGAAATACACTAAAATACAAAGTTTGATTCCTCGCTGTATCTTAAAGAGCTGTCCTGATCTGGGGAGTACAAATCTTAAAGAGACAACAGGAATGCAGACAGAAGCTGGCAGATTTTTCCAAGTGAGGGCCCTATGGACTTAAAAAACTGAAAAAAAAAAAAAAGAAAAAAGACGTTCTAGAGGATGGGGACAAGATGCAAGGATGGCTTTTCAAATGCAGTAAGGATCGTAATAATTCTGCCATTATGCCAAGACCTTTCACAGCAGGACAAGTTTTTATTACCAAGATATAAACTCCTGAGGAAATGGATTTATAGGGGGCACGATGACACTAATCAGAAATACTTATGAGTGGCCACAGAGCACAACTTACAGGCATTGAATGAGTTCATAAAATTAATCATAGGCCTATGGAAATGTTTACCTACATACTATTGATTTTGTTAAAGTCAGTCAAATTTTAGGAGCAAGTACCTGGATTTTAATATAACCCTTTAAGGCTCTTTGTTTTGGATTGCAGAGGAGAGAAAACAGGAGGCAGTATCTACCCAGGTATGCATGTTCTATAAATCACACCACTTGGAACCCTGTCTCTCATAATAAAATAAAATGTCATGATATAAAGTTAATAGTGACTCAGAGAAAATACATTTTCTGATACGTGTTGGAAGGTACTGCCACAAATGAGCCAATGGTCTCTGTTAAATTTCTAAAAGAAAAAGGTCAAAAGCAATTTGTCCCCAGTCTCCACCTTCTCTCCCAGTTTAAATTGCTTTCAAAGTTTGCAATACCTCAACAAAAATAAAATTTAGCCCCACTGAGACCAGTAATGAAGTTTCCACTGAACTTGCTGAATACTGAACTTCACTTTTGGATAGCAGAATATCATCCTAAATCATGGCTTGGTCCCCCTTGTTCAAGTCTGAGTTCAAGCACATTTATAAATTGAAGACTGCAGGATTCCTGGAACCAGCATGTTCCATGCTAAGATTTTCCTCTGTGTGCTCAGGAAAACAAGGTATCTGGTTTAGACAGTTTGTAATCTCAAACCAAGGTCTGCAAAAATTTATGATCAAACTGCCCTATTAAAGAAAAAGGCACCTCTCATAGGAGTAAATATCACACTTGGTGGGTGGAAGCTATTCCCAGTGAAGAAGAAAAGACAAGCTATATTGCTCTGCTGTCTAGAGTTCAAAGAAAAGTATAAAATACTTGAATGTGTTTCGCTGAATAATTTTCAGCCCTAAAATGTTATGAAAGTAAGAATTTCACTTAATATGAATATATGCAAAATGCAACACTTTTTCATGCAAAATATATTCACTTATTTTGCTTAGGAGAATGACAAGATATTATTCTGGACTATCAGTTCTAGAATTCTGCTCCACAGAGAATACAAAACACTTAACAGCAGAGAAACAAACCCCCATACACTTCATACATCAACAGTATTAATTATGCAATGTTGCAAAAGAAGGTTAAAAAAAATTTTGTCCCTTAAGCTTTCAATTTGCTTTCTTAAGTTATAAGTATTTAGCCCTATTTTGTAGCGTGTGCAACCAGAAATAATTTTGCAATGTTTTCAAGTACATTCAATAAAAATGCAAATGTATAATTCCCTATCTCTGAACAATAATTCAGGTGGATATTTACTAAATAATATTTCTAATAGGTTGCAAACAAGAAAGATATGAACCACATCCTTTGAAAACAGTTCCAAAAAATATTACGTTCTGCAGCTTTGAAGGGAAGTAGATGAGACACTGCCAGTTCTTCCTATAGATACATAATTTTAACATCCAGGCAGAAGATAGTTGAGATAGCTACTCCCCTTGTCCTTAGAAGCAAACCCAGCAACTTCAGGACGAAAGAAAGAGGCATCAGTGACTACCAGCAGGTGAAAGAAGCACCACAGCCTTTTACAAAGATCTGCTCTTAACCAGCTTCAATGACTTTCCAGGCAGCCTACCTGTTTTGTTTGCAGCTTTAATACACTGGTGGCTACTTATGCAAAAAAGGCAAAAACTAATTAAATTTGTTTATGTATGTTATCGTGTGGAGCACTCATTTCCAGACATCAAGCTATGAATCATTAAATAACTGCTAAATTGGTCTCCTGGGATAGATCATGCCTCAGAGTTGGGCAGGCCCCCATCCCACCAAAGCCAGGTGTGCTCTGCAGTGAGCAGGCATTAAAACTGCTTTAAAGGCCATGATTTGGGTATGCAGCCAGATCTCACACTGTGAGGTGAGTGGTAGGAAATCATGGAAACAGTGACAGCCCTCCTGTCAGAGTTACTCCTCTGGTTGATTAATGAGGGCATTTGAAAGACAATTAGCCAGAGCAGGTTTGGCTGCAACTAGCTTATCAATCAGGCACCCTCTATTCAAAGCACTACTGCCTTCTTTGTTTTTGGTTGCAGGAGAATTGTATCAATGATACACAAACAGCAAGGGACCTTTCCACGTTATTTCAAAAAAGAGCAGAATGTAGCAAATCACAACTAAAATAGTAAAAATAATGCTTTGTAAACCACTGGTTGCTGGGAAATCATCGCTGCAACTTCCACATGGCTGGATTTTTTGTTTGTGCATGGTGAATTCAAGGCTGCACAAATATATCAAGCACTTCCAAGTTTCACAAGGACAGGTTTAAGCTAAGTTTTCAACAACAACAAAAAAAAAAAGAAGAAACCTAACTACAAATGATCCCATCTGTAAAAACAAAAAATCCTTCATTAGAAAACCTGCCGTGACCCTACTCTCTGAGCTTCAAAACATTTCAACTAAGAACTGTTCCAATAAAAAAAAAAAAAAATTGTTGCAATAATTCATCAGTTTGATTTATCCATTAGTCATGTAACCTCTTTGCTTTCCAACTACCAACGTAGGTAGAATTTAATATAATACTTTTCTTAGGCACCTGCTTGCCCAGGAACATGTTTCATGCTTTGGTTTAACTGAGAGCTTTGCTTCAAGTGGGGAAGTCCTTGACTTCATGCAAGTGATCAAAAATATGCAATGGACAATTTAAACCATTACAGAACTTTTTCTGAAGATTTGCATTTCCATCTGAACAGTTTTTATCAGAATAAGGAAATGATGATTTTTGCCTGTGAATGAGTAAAAACCAAATTACTGACGAATGTATTTATATTACTCCCGATCTGAATAAATCCAAGAATGAAAGAGCAGGATTGAGACTACGTGTGATGCACTTTTCCTTTCAGTTTACAGTTAATTTTCCCTGGCAATACCAGATCAGAGGTATTTTTAATGCATGACTAGTGTAGTACTTAGTGGGTATATATGCAGTGCAAGGAGGCTAATTTTTATTTTTAACCATGCTAGAATCTATTTCAGAAGTAAACTCACAAAACACAGCATTGTGTGTGTGTTTGAATACGGGGATAATAAAGCAAGCAGCAAATTAATCTCTGATTAGATTAGTTAAAGTACAAAGATAGAGGGAGATTCAGCATAGCCCAAAAATCCTTTCTGAAGTTTCCCTGTGTTGGCAGTTTATGATAATCCAGCATTCACGGATAGGGAGCTATTAATTGTTTTTAAAAATTTGGAAGCATTCCTACTGGGAACACACAGCTTGTCACAGGGTTAATCTGCAAAATCACTTTTGTTAAAGTGTTCAGCCACCTCAGCAAGCCCCAGCAGTGGCACCCACAAAGGGAGCACTGTTGTAAACTTGCCACTACCGGTTTATACCCCCTGGCCCTGATCCAGGAGCCACTACAGAAAGCCAAAGGCTCTTTCAATGGATTTTAAATTGGTCCCTGCACTCCTCTAAGTTACAAAGGTGGTAATGAAGTACTGGGAGATGTAATAGAAAAATAAAATAAAGAGGATCTAAGTAGGTGGTGATAACCAGTGATTCCCCATATTCTTACAGAGAAACTGTGAACAGTTTCTCATTTTCTATGGCTGTAATTGTAAACAAAAAGGGACAAAGCCCCAAGTGGTGTGGCAGAGCTCCTGTCTGCGGGCCAAACTCTTCTCACTCCCACCATGGGAGCAATCCTCCTTCACCCTGCTGATTAAAGGGCCTCAGACCCAGGCAAAGCCCTGTCCCATACCTGGGCATCATGGAGGAGAGGACCAGCCTCGGCATGGACAAAACCATGGATTGTGGGGTGGTGAAGCCCTATGGATGCACACAGTCCATGCCTGCTCTTGCATAGTTTGCTAGTGCAGACAGAGCTGCTCTACTCCACTTTAATGGACTCAGGACACACTAATTGGCTCCTTGCAAGAACGTGGAAAATGCTATCACTTCTCTTCAGCAAGAAAGTGGGAGTGCAGGAGTAAGTGCTGGGTATAACCTGCACAACTGGCTTGTGATCATTTCAGGGTAGGGAAGGTCAAATGAACAGAAACCGGTCCACTATTTTTCACACAGATTGATACAGACTGCCAGCTTCTTCCAAATAACAAAAGGTTAAAAGCACCCTGGGCAAGTGACAGAGACTTGGGGTCTTGTCATCACCTCTAGGAGAACAATTGTCTCTTCCTCCGCTTATTCCTCAGAGTCAGAAAGCATCCAGACACTTTGCTTTCTCAGCAGTTTGAGGAAACAATGGCATGAACAAGAACAAATATCCTGCAACATATCCCAGGTATTTCAAATCTGAGGTTGATAGATGGTAAAAAAAAAAATAAAAATTAGGGCAATTCACAAAAGATAGATTCTTCTGTTTCCCATCAGTGACCCACAGTCCAGCTGTTTGCTTAGCTGAAGAGAACAGCCAGAAATGCCTTTTGGAGGAAACAAGCAGAAATATTTATTAAGCAGATATGATTAGATGACTGGTTGGACTGGTACATGAATGTAGATGTGCTATCTACTTTTATATGATGCCCATGGAGGAATTTTGCAATGCATGCTGCTTCAAAGGCTGAAATCTAAGGAAGACTTTGAAGGAAGTATCAACAGTAATAGTAAAGGAACATGTCCTTCCCCTTCTCTCCCAAAGGCATCAGATCATTTCCCAGACAGCTCCAGACATTTTCTTTCACCTTCAAGCCCCTACATGTTTCCTCTTTTGGCTTTTTCTTCTGAAGCACACTTAAGGAGACTTAAGCTTCAAATTCAGAGACACAGAAGCTTTTGGTGAAGAGCATCACATTTTAAAGTGTGCTCTGCTGTCTGGGCCAAAGAACCTGGGTAATCAGAAGTAGCAAAGAAAATTTCCCTCTCCAAATATCCTGAACAAGATGCAAGTTTCATATGAATACATAGGCATTTCCTGAGGAAAAAAGTGAAGGCTTCGATTTACTGTGATTAAAGACATTTATTCTTTCACTGTCTGTTTCTTTGAAACTATGGCTAAGGCCTAGTAGCTTAATTGACTTTCATAAAGTCAATCCTGATTACAAGGTGCATAAAAATGACCTTGTGTCCTTCTTCCTTGTGAGAAGTTGGAGAAATGCTATCTATCTAGCACAGATGGTTCTCACCTGGGCAAAAATGACAGAATATGCATCTTTGTTGACATTCCATTAACTACAATTTAGAAATTCTTCCTTAGCCTTATGCATTTTTTAATGCAAGTAAAGTTTACCTTGCTAATTGGTTCACTAAGTAACACATCATTGTTATTAAAAGGAGAAATGAAAACTTGCTGACCTAACATCCTCAGCTATGATTATTCTTGTCAATTATTTTATATTTGGAAAGGCAAACAAATGTTGTATATAAAAACTAAATACTCTATTTGGCATAACTTCAAATTAGCTGTCTCACCGTGCTTATAGCATGCAAATTAAATGTCCTGAATAAGCATTAATCATCATAATGGGCTAATTATTGTCAGTTAGCTATCAAATAACTGAGCTACTACCCCTTGCAAAGAATTTGGGAAAAATGTTAACGAGATTCTGGCTACCTAAAAGCAAGAAAAACATTAACATTTTTGCCAGTAAACAATTTTTAAGACAAACATGTAACTTATTTTGACCAGTTTGAGCATTATTTTGGTCTTCCCACATATTTAGGCTTACTGTCTTCCAGTAAGTTATATTCAGTCCAAAACCACTTCTGTATGAAGATGTCTTTGTGTCTATGTCATTTTAAATGACTTGCTGAATTTTAAAACATTAATTAATATGTTAATAAACAGTTAATCTTTGTCTTCTCTAGCCATGCACACAGCTACCACAGTCCTTACATATGGCAAGGAACTTCAATGTTTTACACAAAAGTAAATGTTTTAGAAGTAATGAAGAATACATAAATGTAGAACTGCTACTTGGAGACAATGTGTTAGGACCTTGGAGTATATATTTAATAAAGGAGTGATACATTCTTGAGTGTAAATGGATATCCAGTAGTTAAAAAGAACTGAAACACTTCTAAAAATACACAAATGCCAACACATTTAAAATCAAGTCAAACATTTTAAAATAGCTTTAAAACAAATTTGCAGTCAGGTTTCTGTAAGACTGACTCATATTTCTCCACAGCATTTATGATGAAGACATCCCTCTTAGCAGATTCTTTTCTATCCCCCTACACAAGGTGTTTGTCTCATTTATGCAAAAGCTCTACCCAAGGGGTTCTGCACCTGCACTGCCTCACTGTCCCCACACTGTCATCAATGTGCTCACCGTCAGATTTCCTGCAGGACTGGGAAGAGGCATTGATCTCAAATCATGAAATCAGAGCATGATTTCTATGATGTCCCGGAGGAAAAGCATCTCAAGAGGATCAGAACCTTCTCTCTCTCACCACCACTGCAGGTGGTGTCAAAACAACCTCCAAGTCACACAGAAAAGCTGCATAGAACCAGTAGCAGCTCCAGGACACACAATTCTTTCTTCAGTGCTTTGACCACAGACCATCTCAGGTGAAAAAGTTCTGTACTTCAGTGCTTTTATCCAAGAAATTGCTTGTGTGCCTGTTCTTCTGCTTCATAACATTCTGCCTATAACATTGAGCTAAGGAAGCATGAACAACCACAACAAAGACAAGCTGCCTCCCCAGATAATACAAAGGGTCTGTAAAGGAACAGTTAGAAGAGTATTGATTGGGAAACACTTAGTTACTCAGTTGTAGGAGATAAAAATCACTTTCCAGCCCACTACTGCCACATCCAGAAATCCCACTGGCCTTTTGGAACACACTTCCCTAAGAGCTCCAGTTCAGCACTCTTGCCACTGTGACCTCAAAATCTTTTAAGTCAGTGGCTCTTTCACAGGATGCAGTTGCCATTTCTGTTGACACTTGTCCCCTCGGTACAATCTTATACCTGAGTGTGTCAAAACACATTTTATTCCAAGAAGGTAGAGTCTATGTGACATGAAGTGGTACAAACCTGAGGATACCCTCATAATTTTCCACCAATCTTTGTCCAAAAATATGCGTGGCCAAGATGTTGTGGCTTGGTGTCCAGTCAGTGAAGATGACACCAAACACAGCCAGAATGAGTCCTAGCAGGATGCCTATATTGGAAATATCCTACAGAGTAAGCACTCTTAACTGAAAACTACTCCTTGGCATCTGCCAGTGAGGCTATTTTCAGTTTGTTAGATACTGCTGTGAGAGAGAGTGTTAGATACTGCTGTTCCTCTTAATTCCAATGTGGCATCAGTTTTTTGAAGCCTAAATTCCCTTTGTCTAGACAGTACTAATAACCACATGAAAAAACTGAAAGTTTGTTTTACAAGGTGTTTTCATCATAAAACTGTGTGACAGCCATGAACTACACTTCCATTATGTAATTCTTTATTGAATTCACAATCAACTTTTCCATTCATTTACCCGCAATCAATAGCGAGCTGACTAATCTATCCAAATCAAAACTGTCCTGTTAGCGGTTCTGTATACTACCACAGTTTCATGATTTAGGCTTTAAAATATGCAAAAAAATCACCTTTTAAAAAAAATAAAGAGGTTGACCAGAAATCATCTCAGCAAAGTCTTTTAGGACTCTTGCACTGAGTTCATCTAAGCCTGCTTGAACTAAACCCAAAATGTTGTGGGTTTTTTAAAATACCTTCTTTAACTAAGTTACTAATGGATTTTAAAGTTGTTCATTGCACTTATACAGTATTTGGACACACCACCATGTTTCTTTCCAAATGCAAGATAAGTGTTTATTTAATCATGTCTGGGGATTTTTTCTGCAGTATGAAGAATTTGGAAATTTCCATCTAGTAAATGATTTATACAATAGTTTGAGTTTATGGATACTTTGTGGATTTTTTTCCTATCCTAAACATGCCGCAAAAGTCATACTCCTTAACTCTGTCAGCAGGAGTCATCACATCTTTTCTTCTCTTTTGAATTTTTATATTCCATTACTTCTAGTCTGAAAGAACTTCTCAGATATGTCAACTGATATGTAAGTGTACGTAGAGCATAATAACCACTCATTACAAGTGGGGTTTCTATTTCTCCCTGAGACAGTACAGAAATTTTTGGTTTTTAAGTCCCTGATGTTCTTAAAATATCTCTCAATTTTCATTCCCATTTTCCCGTCTGCATTTTTCAATTTCCATTGAATCTCCATGTAGCTTCACTGTTCTCATCAGATTAAGATATTCTGACAAGGAAATCTAAGACACATCTATTTGGTCCCTCTATGGGAGAGCAAAATTTCAACTTGCAGCTCTTCTGTGCCCCACAAGAGATGTTGGCCACCTGACAAGCACATACTTTGGTGATAACCATAAGATTTAGGACATTTGTGAGATATTCTGTTTCTTTTGTGACCCCAGTTATATTCCCAGCTTCAGCCAGGATGAGATATGGAGAACAACAAATCTGAACATCAAGTCCCATTGAATTGTGGCTGCTGAATTACCCAATTACTTGGACTGGTAAGGCAAACAAAGTATTTTGCCATAAAAATTTAACTCTTTCTCATCTTGCAATTTGCTGCTAATAGTAAAAGATTGTCTAGTGCTAATAGATTAAAGGGGAAAGAGTTGCAGCTGAAAAGAAGGAAATTTGTGTTTGTTAAGAAAAGGATATAAATTCACTCTCCTGAGGGCCTTAGAGAATAAACTTTTAGATGAGGATCCTATTTTTGCTTGTTAATATAATCATATTTGGGTGTAAATTATTCTCTTCTGAACAAACTAGTGTCAAAAGACACTCAAGCTAAACACAGCTAAGGGCTAACCTCTCTCTCATTCACATACATACGCTCAATTTTTGATAATAAAGTATTTTTAGTTTATTTTAGATCAAAAGTCAGTCGTTGCTGCATGCGTGTGCTAAAATACATATCGCAAAAGCCCTGTAGGAAATGAGTAGGTTTATAGTACCATTGCTGCCAAAATGAATGTGAAATTGAATGCAGTCTGAAGTTTCATAGACTTTCTGTAGTGAAAAGAAATAGGACCAAGAGGATGGTGGAATATTTTCTCGTATTTCATAAAGTTGTCCCTTTGTCCTGTGTAGCTCTGTGTACTCATAAAATCCACTGGAAACACAAGAAAGCAGTAATTGAAAATATCAAGTACTTCTGCTTAAAGCCAGGACTTTCCTATTGCAACTACAATTGTTGAACTACAGTACACAGATAAAAACAGTTAAAAGGATCCAAGTCCATGCTGCTCACACAGTTCTGCATGATCACATTTACCTTCTCAAGAGAAAGAAGAGTAAAGTAAGCTCAAGTCACAGCATAAATGAAGCTATCTATTTTGATGACTTTTTTTCCCACCATTTTTAAAAATCCATTCTTAATGCACAGAACTGGTTTGTTAAGGGCCAAGGCCTATTTTGCAACAGCTGTCCAAAAAATTACAATAAGGGCATAATCTTCTTGCTGTTCCAGCAGAACTTGACATCAGTAGAAGGAATTATATAGTCGGAAAAGCATGAAAAGCAGTACCAACAAAGCATCAATAAAATAAAATCTCCAGAATAATTTTCATCATCTCAAACAGCAGAAATCCCAATCGCTGTTTCCCCACTTATTAAACTTGTTAGCAAGGATCATGCAAGACCTGACCACATTTCTGAAATATCAGTACAATCACAGAATTATAGGCAGTACTTAAAATAGGACTGCAACAACCAGCCATTTAGTAAGAACTTCCCTTTTTAAAAAAAACCTCCACCATCTATTATGCAACACACACCAGAAGAATTGCTACATACTTGGGCAGACACAGTACTTTGATAAGATGGACATATCCACTGATCGACAATTTGTCAACTATTATATGTGTTCAAGTAGTGAAATAGACTCCAGCTGTGCTTAGTACCTCCTGGGTGATATAAAATAGTAAGTATTCATTATGACCTTTAGTCAGCTGCTTAATGGTAATACTAATGGAACTGCAATAAAATTTAGCTGACATACTGCTTAAGAATATTCTTAGGCTATTTTGTGGCATTAAGTTGGCATATGTAACTACATTTAAACTCTAGATTGAATAACAAATTTCCAATTATTAATAAATCTTACAGTTAAGAGAATTTTGGTAAGTTTCCATGTGACAAAAATACCTTGTCACAAAGAACACTTTCCAGCTAAATGCTAGCATTTAAACACTAGCAAACATTTGCAGACACTGAAGCTTAACATGAATATTACTGTTTATGTAAATGGCAGCCCATGAAAAAGCTTGATGTACAGTCACAGTCTGATACAAACAAGAATGTGAACAGGCTAACCATCCAAACAGAGGCAGGGTGGCCAGGCTGCTGTGTTCACTCTTACCAGATAACCCTCCAGAAGAACCACAACTTTTGTAATGAAAGGATTTCTGCTTTATGATTGCCCATGGCTGAGATGTTATTCTGCAGAGACTTTATTATCCACAGACCTCACAGTTTTGTCCTGATCCATTCATCTTTGCACTGGGATTCTACCAGATGACTAAGGGTCTTTACAAAATGCCTCATTTATACTTCACAGACTGACAGAAAAACCTCACTAGAAGTTTGCTAGAATTGCAAGAAAGTATTATAGGCCTGGCCTCCATCAATTGCTACCTTTCCTTGTCAATATGATCTTTAAAAATGTTAGAATTTTTCATTATTTGCACCCATCTCTTTCCCTCTCTCTTTTCAAATATGTTCTTCATATGCCTTGGCAATTTATGTTACATATTTTTGGGCTTGGATCACCTCCAGTTTTGTCTCCCTGCTTAGCCAAACAGTTAAATAAAATAAAATCTCACAGAAACAATTTTCTAAAGATGTTTAGCTCTCTGACCCAGCTCCTGGGTAGTGTATTGTTGCCGTGGCTCTGGCTCAACTGAGTGTCCCTAGCCCACTGCACAGTGGCAGTGCCCCGCGGGACGAGTCATGGGAGTAAAGCGCCCCTAACTAAAACGGGTGCTCCCAGAGAGCCTTGGAATGAAGCTATTGGTCCGGCTTGTCTCCCCTCCCACATTACATCTAAAGATGGATGCTAGAAAGTTCTCCTTTGTTTGCCAGTGCTGTGTTCTGTGGTTGGAAAGTTCAAGGTTCTGTACCCTCCTCCCTTATTCCGTCATAAAATCAAGTTATTGTCAATCCTGAGTTCTATGTACCCCGTTGGTCCTTTCGGTTTCCCCCCTTCCCGTTTTCCCCCGCTATAAAACCGGCAACACAACGCAAAATCCCTGCTTTCGGACCGCCGATCCAGTCCCCGTCCCGTTCCTCTCTCCATCTCCCCTTATCCTATTAATAAACCTCCTGGACCGCCAATCCGACTGCCTGCATTTCTTGCTTCTGCTACCGATCTCTGGATCCCACGGTTTACCCCAGAGTTCCGCCGGTCCCGGCCGCCTCGCCCGCTCCCGAGAGCGGGCTGTCCCGCCAGGGCTCCGATTCCGGAGCTGGCCCGATCACGAACTGAGCTTGGGGTTCGGAACCCCATCACCTGTCAGTGTGTGAACGAGCTTTCCTTCTGTTATGTCAAACTTCAGTCTTCCCCTTCCAAAATGGGTATTTCTGTAAAATGACAGGAATGGACTGATCTGGTACAGGCTCACTACCCACCTAAAGACCAGTGTTACAGATTTTTTTTTACAGGTTGAGGATAGCTTTCTGCAGAGAAACTAAATAAATTATTGACATTGTAGTCTCTACATAAGCACAGATATGCAAGCCATAAAAACAACTTACTTTTAGAAGGTTGAGTGGAAAAATAAATTTTCTTCCAACTTCCTATTTTCCCTAGGTTTTTATGTGTATTAATGTGATGCAAAACCCTATTAATTCTTTCAAGATTTTCACACCGGCTCTTATTCCAATGTTTTATCTGCATAATGGTATTTTAAGGACACAAGTCTCTTTCAGAATAAAGCTATGTGTCTGTCATCCTTCTAGCAGCATCCTCTATTCTCCCTTTCAATATCCCACAGACTACATCCAGCCCTATATTAAACCTAAACAAACACAAACATAGAAAATGTTCCTTTTTTAATTCCTAAAATATACAATACAAATTTATCTTTTTCTCACTCAAAAAAACCCCAAACAAACAACAAACAAACAAACAAACAAAAAACCCACCAAAAACACCCACCAAACTTTAAGAAGTGTTTGGAAAGACCTGAAGAATCTAAACTGTATACTACTTACAGTTTTACACTCCTCCATTACACTTTCTGAGCATTAAGCAGAATACTTGCCTTGAGTGGTTCTGATTTCCTTTCTACATCGAATTGTACCAATGAAATATAATTTTCAGAGGGCTTATATTTACATAACTCCTGATGAAGGCACCGGTACAGGTTTTATCCTTTAAATTTCTAATCATGCTGTTTGTTCATGTGCAAGACAAATGTAATTGGGGGCATGAATCCATCTTATTTGCACATATTCAAATACTAAAGCAGACCTTATCAGAGATGATTTAAAGAAAAGGGGAGTCACAGAAATGTTGATTTTGGCTCTGCAGAGAACAATGGTGAAAAACAATCTTTTTGCTACAGCTTTCTCTATGAAGTAATGACAAGCAAATATGTACAATTAATGAAAAGAATAAAATATTTTAAAGGAAGGTTTTTGAAGTGCCAAAACCAGGCCCAACTTTGTTCCCTTACAAGCCTTACTACTGATTTCAATAGCAGGAAAATTACTATTTTAAAATCCTACCTTGTGTGTTAAATCCACTTTAACCACAAAAACCACAATAGAATCTATGGGTTGTTGAGGCAATACCACAACTACTGGGATATGCAATTGGATATTACTTATCCCTGGAGACTGATGGATGTTGTAGAAGTTGGAAACTTCCAAGAGAGCTCAGGTGAGCCAGAAGACAGATTAGAGACAATTCAATACCAATTTTTCTTTCCCTGGGACAAAAGAGACCAAAGCAGTCCCACAACAGTTGCCCACTTACTGACAGAGATTCAGACTCATACTACAAAGACGTTTCCTCTTTGTGAACACAGAGCATGCTAACATGCTACCACAGGCAGAAATAGTTGAGAAATAATAACCTTATCCCATTCACCACCAGAACATAATCTATTTTGTACCGTATGACAGACACAGACAGTGCTAACACCAACATTGATCCCATAGTTGTCACAGGAAGTGATGACTGTGGTTCCAAAATCCCAGCCTACAAAATAAAGATTGCAGTTATTCTGCAATTCTCAGAATCGATGATGTATCACAGAAATACACAAGCAAGCTGTAGAAGTTCATTCCAGCATCATGAAACTCAACCAGCTTTATGGGAAATGGCTGCACTTCATATCAAAAGAGCAGAAAGTCTATGTGGAGGGTATTGTGCATTTCTATTGAGGACACACAGGTCCATCTTACCCAAGATACACACAATGGGAATGGTGTTAAGAAGAGACACATGAAAATTCAATGGTGCTGTTAAAGCTTCACCTCCAGGTAGTGCCCACAGCCTGTATCTCCTAGGCACCACGGTGCTTGAGTTTACACCTACGTCTGCTACAGACTACTGCCATTCTCCATTTCCTCCCCAAACAATGTATTTCAGGATGCAAATTGTTTTTACAGGTGACTGGTTAGCCAGCAAACTGCAAAAATGCTAGAGCACAAAGCTGGCTGTAACCTTGCTCTTCCCTGCATTCTTCTCAGCTCAAGCCAGATGGGCCATGCCTTCCTCAGTGGCAAGCAAAGCTGGGAAGCAAACCATGAGGATCTCTGTCTTTGGTAAGCACCTGCAATAACATAGATGCCTTCCAGTGAAAACAAGGCTACTTGCAGGGCCTCTGTCAAGCACAAAAGAGTGCCTACTGTCTCTGCTAAGAGCAAACTACTCAGATCACACACTTCCCACCACAGCCTCTTTTGAGAAACACCCACGTACAGTATTGCTTTGAATTGTTTTCTCCTTTTCCAGATCAGCAGCTAGAAACTCACCCATTTTCCATGCTTTCAAAGTTTTCTTTTTCTGCAAAGAGAAGGCATTACCACCTATTCTTTAAACTAATTAGCTATCCCTTTTAGCTGTAATTTCTCTTCATATAAAACATTTGTATAAAGGTCTGTTTTTCCCCATGGCCCCTTTTTTTCTCTTCTGGCTCTTCATTATGACCATGCCTAATTGTGATGAGCTGTCCACCATTTACTCCACAGGACTGTATAGAGCTTTGTAATGTGCCTGCTACTGATGTATTTACAATTGGAAGCAGTTAACTCTTTAGTCCTGCCTCCTTGTTCAAAACAATGGGCTGCATGACGAACTAGCGCTTAGCCCCAATTAAAGATTTTTAAAAGTCTCCATTTTAAGCCTGAGTACTCCAAATTGAGCATTTGTCAAAGGCCCAGTCACAGCTTCAAATGGAGAGAGGGAAATCCTACTGAGGAGAAGAATAGGACTATCCCATCAGTTAGGGTGAAAGTTCTTCTCAATCAGCATTTTAACCATGAAATCAGTATGGGATCTGTTAGGTCTGCCTTATCCATACAAACCTGCTGATCTGTGCTGGTGTTGCCATCAAACAATGACTTTGCTGATATTCATAATCTCAACTTTTTTCTTTTTTCTGAAAAGGGTCCATCTAACTCTTAACTGCTGAAAGATAGGGGAAAGACTTATTTTCTTTACTTTGAGTAAGGACATGAATATGAAAGCAGCTCTACTGCCTGCATTAGTAATTCCAGTATTTTTGCATCATAAAAGTTTCTCAGAGCTTCTCTTGACATAAACCTATCAAAATACATTATCACTAGAAATCTCACTCTCTTCTATTTCCCTTTCTAGATAAGAAACCACACTAAAGAGCCATTTGTGGTTTCTGCAGTTCCAAGATTATTTTTCTCGAGTATCAGCTCTAAAGTTTAGCTCCTTCACATTCCCATTTCAGGGTAAAATACCTTAAAATGACATGAGGGTTGTTCTAAAGACTCTTGTATTCAACTACTTGAATATTTTTATTATTTTCATACAAACTGCGTACATCTTTAGACTTGACATCTATGGACAGATATGAATTAATGGTTATGCCTCTTGATCAGCTTTGCACTGGACAGTGATTGTAACATGATGAATGATTCTTTTTCCAGTACAAAACCAGAACATAGCAGTTGACAAATGTGCATAGACAGCTATCTTTCTGTGCAAAATGTTCATATTTTGGGATCTTGATATTGACAATCAGTCTAAAATGGATCTACTTAAAACTTGGGTGCAGTGCTGATAAAACTTTGTATGTCTTTTTGTCTTACACACTTCCTTCATGCTAAGGACCTCTGTACAAGTTGAAAGAGCATCGTTTCAGAACACACAAAATGGGTAACTAATATCTACAATCAAAAAAGATGGAAAAAAAGATACAGTTTACTCTTAAAAAGAAAAGGAATTGTAATGAGATCTGACACAGAAAAGAACTGCTGAAAAAGTGGAAGTTTATTTCTCAACCAAGTCATAACAGCTAAGCTGATGCAACAGGTTATGCACTTTTGCCACAAATTGTATTTCCTCAAAAAAAAAAAAAGTTAAACACAGCAGTGAAAAGCTTGCTCTATATAATTTTTAAGAGTGAAATAGTAAAATAACATTTATAACAGAAGTTATTTATAAAAGTAAATGAAATACATTTTTATGCAAAAAAACCCCCACTTATTTTCAGGTAGATTCTTGGACTCTGGGCTTTATAAAGTTTTGGTTTGGGGTTGGGGTTTCTTGGTTTAAATTAGTGCAGTGCAATCAAACTGGTAATAGTAATGTTGTTGTGCTGCATGTCCAAGACCAGACATGCAAGTGTGTAGGAGCAACAGCCAGAAAAACAGCATCACATGAAATGAGCATCAAACTACACCATTCCCGTTCCCCCAAAGGATCCTGGGAGAGAATGGCAGCACAGTGTACCTGAAGCTTAAGTGCTTTTCAAAATTACAAAAGAATTATTTTAAAAGAAAGTGTGGTATGGAACCTTTTCTCCCTATCTTCTGTTCATGTTTTCTCCCCCACCTATTTGTTTATTCTGTTCCTACTCCTGTCAGAAATATTAGGATCTAAGGTGACAGAATTACTTCTGCATGTCAGCTTAACCTGCTCTCCTGGGAAATAAAAGAAAACCAAAAAGCAACAATGAAAAGAAAAAGCTCTTCTGTCAGTACTACATTTTGTTAGTCTAGCTGCTCTCACAAATGGCTGAGAGACCACAGTGGGCAGAATGACTTCCTAATGGAACGACTCAGCTCTATGTTCACTGCACTCAGACCTCTGATTATTCATGTGGGGAAAGTCCACACAAACTGAAAGCCTGTCTATAGCCACAGATTGTAGTGGTTTTTATTTAGCAGTGCCTTTCCTCTGCACTGGATAAAGCATGCAGCAAGCTCAATAGCAAACACAAGCAGAATATTTGTTCAAGTTTCAAAACTGATAGTGAAGCTTTAACTCAGACCAATTCTCTGTGCAAATATATTTTTTTATGTTTCTTCTCCAGTTTATTTCTGCAACTCTGAACACCAGTCCATCACTTGCTCACTGAGAACATTTAGGTCTCAATTATCACAACTTACATTTCCACCTGTCTCTTTAGCCATGTTCAATTGACATATTCAGGCCCATCTCCACGGCAGCAGTGAGCAGTCTCTTAGAGAACTTGCTCTAGGATACTAAATTTTCCATTAGCATTTAACATATGAGTAATCCTTGTATGTGTTTTGCACTAAATCAACTGAAAAAACACACCTTTGCTTAGAACAGAGTTTTCTTAAAATGTAGCTAAACACATTTTAAAAGTTAACCACTTTCTCCTTATTAGAGTGACTCCAGACAAGTCACCATCCCTTCATAAAGAAATGAAGAACATTCAACGTGTATCTTCAAAGGAGATTGCTAACCTACAGCAAGTGCACCAGACAGTGGCTCCCCTTACCCTGACTGTGTAAATGTCCAAGGCTGCAGACAGCAAATATCTCTTTTCCTTCCTACCCCATCACCCCAAACATTGTGTAAGGAAAATCAGCTTTTCATCTAGCATGCAGGCAGGATGTGCCCCTTGTGCTCAGTTACAGACAAGCTTGCTAAGGTTTCTCGGCAGCAATAACAAGAGTAGCACATCAGCTGTTTTCCACTTTCCAAGGGAAAGAGAGCTGGGTATTTTCTGTATTATAAAAATAGAATGTTGACCTGACTATTACGAGAGCACAATTTCCTAATTTGAATCCCTCAAGTTTCTACATCTTCCTTTCCCTTAGCAGTTTCTCTCTCTTTCTTATTCCACCTCAGAGAAAGGGATCCTGGAAACTGTTTTAGCCTGAACTGTGTCCTGGGAGAAACCATATAATCCAGCCATGCTATTTATGAATTTACAAAACACACAAAAAACCCCAAACCCATAATTTCCAGCCAGCGAAATGGATTTTCTTCTAGCCTACAAGAAAGCAACACATTTAGAGTTAGGCTTTGGAGACAGTCTGGTACACTAAACAAAAGGGGGGATTTTGTTTTGAAAATAGGCATTGTTCTTCGTTTGTGTAAAAGTATCTACCTCTTGAGTCATGGCAGCATTTTGAGGTGTAGGACACAGTGCAACACTCCCTGACAAAGCAGAACTCACAGAAAAGAAGAGCATAGGAAATCTTCTGCACCAAATCCAGTTCACAATATAGTTTATTACTAACACATTTATAGCCCACTCAGTTTCCAATACACTCCAATCACAGCTGTGACAGCCCAAAAAGACTGAACTTTTCCACACAATTCTCACTAATATAGCCCTCTACTTGGTCTTATTGTTATTAGAATAATTTGCTCCCAAGTTCTGAAATGAACTCTGTGCCCAAGTAATTAAAGCTCTTAAAGTTTCTAGTCCTTTGTTTAAAGAATTCGTCCTTGTGCTCTCTATGCCCCATCAGCTACCTAATTAGCAGAGCCTTTGCGTGATTAAAAATTCTCACAGAGATTCTGCTGGATATTTGCCTCTCTTAATGAGTGTTTGTGGACAGCTGGGAGCGGGAGCTGGTTCCCTCCTCCCAGGACCTCCAATGAATTCTGCAGACCTCTGTCAGGGCCCAGGAGTGAAAGCTGTCATTTTAGTAATGTGGATGAAAATTGGTCAAAAGCACTGTGGTCCTTGAGGAATGAAAGGCCTTGAAATATAAATGAAGATGAATATTCATATTTGGTTCAATAAGTGCCAACTATTAATATACATGTCTGTCAGTAAGAAAAGTCAGAACTTATTCAATTGTGCCTGGCATAAATTGGCTCCTAATTCACAATTACCTTCCTATTCTTTGCATTACTCTTCAGTTAATTTTTTAAGTTAAAAACTTGCTAAAAAACTGGAAGTGTTGCTATTGCCACAAAAATGGCGAAATCCATTGTTCTGCTAATTTGCTGCCTATTAAGAATCACCTGTGGCTTTTACACACAGGATTCTAACTATGTTCCTCTGACTTATCATATTTTATTCTCTTTGTCAACATCAGATTTTAAAGCAGCCCATTATATGTCTGTGGAAGTATACTCACTGTCTTTATGGAAATTCTCATTCAATTCCCTACCCTCTTCACTGTGACCCTGCACTTGATTGCCAAACAAATTCTAATTTCATATCTGCTGTGATTTTCTAAGAATATTTCAATTTTTAAGGACCGTAGTATGAGTCTGAAATATTGCAGTGGGTAGTTTTGTGGGGGTTTCAGGTTTTCTGCTCTTTTTTTTTTTGCGGGGGTGGGGGGGGGAGTGGAGCAGGAAGGGAACAGGAAAAGGGAGAAGGGAGTTTGCCTGGTTGTGTTTATTTTTTTGTTGAGTACTGCATGTTTCGTTTTGAGAAGGAAGCCTGAAGACACTGAGGAGATCCTACCCCGCTCTTTTATTAGCAATCTACTAATAATTTCCAAAACAGAAGGCTGGGATTACAGAAGAATCCTAGAAGTATTCAAACTAGACAATCCTGCTTCACATGAAAGTGATCTCTTATTCAGTGACATTTGAGAAATTAGAGCTGAGTTTCCTAATCAATATATTCCCATTTATCACTTTGCTCCAAACACCTGTGCACTGGGACCAATATGCATACTGCACACTCAGTTCTTAGGAGAACAAAATACATCAGACAAACCAGTGCAAAGTGGGATTAATACTTGGTTTACAAAGTTAAGATGATCAGATAAAAGAAACATTGCATAGAGGGGTAGCTATTAGATCATATGCAAAAGAGCTGAAATGGGTTTTGGATTTCTGGTTCCAGAATCCAGGGGAAGAAGCAGTGATAAAAGCATTTGTTTGTTCCCTTCAACCACACTATTACAGACAATATTGAAAACAAAAGCCAGAGTTATGACTACTACAAAACCTGCTGCATCACCAAAAGGTTACACAGAGGCCACACAGTGATTTAATTCAGCTTTACTCAGGAAATCTAACAGGACCACATCCTGCAGAAATATGCTTTGCTAAATGACAGAGGAGTATTCATTGTTTCAAATCCCACTTGGTCTGGTGTCTGCTGACTGATAATGTGAGCTTGTCCGAGTGACACAGGCAGGAATGGGAGAGGCTGTGGCTGAATGGGACAGTGGGCTAGAGAGAAGGATGAGAAGCACTGCAGTCACCAGGGAATAAAAGAGAAAAGTGGTCCTGGGGATTTTGCCACAAGTGATCAGATTCTCCTCTCATTTACACTGGTCCCAGCCCATTAGCTTCAAGGTGGTACATCTGTGAAGCCTGTGAGTTAAGCAGGTTTCTGGTCAAAGCTTTTAGGTTAAACTACATTTTTTTCCAAGCTATTTCTATCTACACATCATATGGCACCTTTTTCTAATGTGAGTGAGTAGGATATTGTTCTTAACTGCCCACTAGATATAGATTTATTTAACTAGAGAAAGGTAATCAGCTGCTTTCACTGGCAGCTTGAAAAATGAAAGAAATAAGTTAGGACAGGTGTGGGTGCACATTAGTGAGGCAATTAGGTTTGCAAATATTAATTTATCTCTTGTAATAAGGTCATGGATTATAGATCTATATCCATGATACACCTATTATCTCAGAGGTTCCAGTTCAAAGGATCCAAAACAAATAGAGGGGGAAGGGGTATCTTTTTTTTTTTGAAAGACTGTTTTGGTTTGCATGTTTTCAGAACACCTGCCAAAAGCAAGCTTCTCTTGGACTGAAACTAACAAGCCATGACTCCACCTTTATAGCACATTAAGCCAAGGAGAAGCCACAGGACAGACATGAGTAAAAAATTCAACAAGAGTAGACTGAAATACTGTGAGCATTTTAGGCTTATGATTAAAAATTACCACGATTCCAGAAAGTCTATATTTTTGTGTGCTTGCTGGTTCATACTTGCACCGTGGTCATAAGTCTCACAATCCCTTGCAACAATATGTCATTTTACAGAACTCCTTTGAGTTTATTTGGCTCCTGGGGATTTAATATCTATCCAGTATCTGTTAGGAGAAAGTGCCATTTGTATCACTGCTATTATTGGTCAATTTTTCCCCTCCAAAATGTAATAAACATTCCAAAAGAAAAAAAACCCCAAAACCAACCAAACAAAAAAACAAACCCAAAAGTCAATTTAGAAACTACAGAATAGAAATATTTGCAAGCATTTTCCCCCCACCTCACTTTCTGTGATTTCATGTAGGATATTACCAGAAAGTTCCTTGAATGTAGTAATTGCCATTCCAGAGCAAACCAAAGGTCAGCTAATTCTGTCTCATTTGCAGAGATTAGCAGCCTACAGGTGCTTCAGAAGGCTATTCAATAGTCATATGTGCAACTACCACACAATACACCCCTTATTTTCACAACTTACTGTGCATCCATATCCACCAAAAGGGAACAGCCCATATTATTTTGATTTTTTTTTAGTATCCATCCGTGATAACAAGGAAGTCAGTAGAGAAGGGAAAGAAGAAATTAATCAACTAATTAAGAAGTAAGAAAGGAAAGCAATACTTGAATTTAATGTTTGGGCAAATGCTCAGCTGAAAAGATAGAAGTGGGACCACTCTGCACAATAATAAACTCTAGTTTTAAAAAACTGAACAAAAGAATCTCTCAGGTTGGGAACCTCCCACCAGGAGCAGAGTCCCCCTGTTCTTCATAATGGAGAAACTGGCTGCAGAAGGACCCTCACTCCATGCTCAGCCCACACACAGCAATAGGAAGGTCAGAAAGGCTGCAAGAATCACCAAAGTGATTTACAGATGCATTCACTTTCACTGGAGTTCTACATGCACTTGGATGGGAAGGATACTACAGGATTTTAGTAAAGATGGTCATATTTAAACTCTTTGTAAACTAATTAGCATTTATTCTGCATATTTAGAAGTTGATCTATTCATTTACATTGCTTTTAAAATAGGCTTTTTTATTTACAGAGGCATGGTGGAAAAAAAGAAGCAAAAGAAAAAAGAGTGTTTGACTTCTTTTTCTTAAAGATTTTTTCAAAACTGTTCTGAACAGAAGAGTATTAGGTTCAGAAAATGTGTCGCCAACCACACATGCCACAATAGATGAAAGTCCTGTCTCAAATCAGTATGGATATCTTGGGGGAATCATTACAGGAAATCTGCACAGAAGTAATCTCTTAAGGAGGGATTTGAACTGAGACAGGGAGATCGTTTGACATGCAGAGAATTGGGGGAACTTGGGAGACTGTGAGGATGAGAGCAAGGGAAGGATAAACAGTAGGTAGACTTCTTTCACATAATAAAACCATCACACGTAGTAGAGAGACTATCTGTGACTAGATACTGTCACAAAAATGCAGTGAAATTGTCCATAACTGCAAAGTCAATAAAATGCCCTTAATCTTTCAATAAACAATTTATTTTTAAAAGTTATTTTGCAGCTATTGAAGCTCATGGGGTGGGGAAGTAAATGCATTTTAAATGTGTTGTATGGTATGCAGTATCACAGGTTTAAGTTTCATTTTATCAGGTATATGGTTTTGTCATTTGAACTCTGGATTAGAAGCCAAAATTCTTCCACTCTAACACTGACTGCTTTTCTGGCTTTCAACAAATCATTTAAGGTCAGACTCAAATAGCTCTCCTCATGAAGGAGGGCAGGTACTATGCAGTACAAGACAGGAAAGCAAAATTTGCCCTTCAAATCAGTCAGCTTCTGTGAAACTAGTGCAAAACATTCACCTGGTTTTTTGCAAGGTGATTGCCAAAATGAATTATTGTGGTTAACATTTGGAAAGAATGAGGAATACTCAACAGAGCTGGACAAAGGTTCTGGCTTAAAAAATAAATAAATCTTACTTCTCTAATTTTTCCTAATTTTTTTTTCATTTTATCCACTGACAAGTGAACAGAGAGGACAAAAACATGGCAAAACTGTAAGTATTTATAGGTGAAAAAGCTCACTGCTAAACAGTGATGGCATTTAAATTCAGTTTTTCATTAGGCATTTGCTTTCAAAACTACTACACAATATTCTGGGCTTAAAATAGTTGCAGTGACTGGAAATCATCCAGAGAAGACAGCAATGCACATTCCCATTTGCTAGCTTGATCCCATCTCTGTCACTTTAATGTCTCAGTAACTGCTAGGAGGGTGTGGGGAGGTCATTCCAGCAATTGACTGTTTCATCAATTATTACTTACCCATTTAAAAGCTGCTAGGACACTTGCACATATTTTCATTGCACAATGGGACTAAAACAAATTTCACTGCACAACTTCAAGGTAGCAGGTAGAAATCTATGCTCGAGATTCAAGATCAGTCTCGTGCTTTGGAGGTGACTTCAGCCTAATTTAGTACAGATCACACAATTCTTTAAGAGGTTTTTCTTCCTCCTCATTGCATTCTGTACTAACTCCTTTCACAAGGCCTAGCACAAGACTTTGTAAAGTATATACCAGTTTAAAATACATTTAGCCCAGCAAGATGCTTTATGAAGACAAGAAAAGATACATTTTCAGGACTACAATTTCCATGAGAGACGTGAAAGAATATAGATTTACATTAATTTACCAAGTATTCAGTAGCCACTCCTCCTGCTAAAACATGTTTTGCAGCTGTTTGATTGAAAGCTGTGAGGCTGTGTAAGTCCTGAGGAGGTGCCAAAGCCCACCAACCTGTTAGGAAATCTCCTCCCCAGGTGAAAAAAGGATCAACATTATACAGAAACAAAAATGAAGACAAACAGATCTGCAGTTTATGAGGTCAAACTAGCAGATGCAGGATTGCTATCCAGAACCAAGACAACAGCTACTGGAGCACCTCTGCTAGGAGGAAAGGGTGAGAGAATTGGGTTTGTCCAGCCGGGAAAAGAAAAGGTTTTGAGGTGACCTAATTGCGGCCTGCCAGTACCTGAAGGGAATGTACTAGAAAGCTGTAGAGGGGCTTTTTACAGGAGCAGGACAAGGGGATGGCTTCAGACTGAGAGAGCAGGTTTAGGTTAGACAGACAGAAGAAATTCTTTACTGTGAGGGTGGTGAGGCACTGGCACAGGTTGCCCAGAGAAGCTGTGGATGCCCCATCCCTGGAAGTGTTCAAGACCAAGTTAAATGAGGCTCTGAGCAGCCTGGTCTAGTGAAAGGTGTCCCTGCCCATGTCAGGAGGTTGGAACTAGATGCTCTTTAAGGTCCCTTCCAGCCCAGGGCATTCTATAATTCTGTGATATTTACTCTAATGCATACATAAGAATTGTCTGGGAAAAAAAACCCTAATGGCACAATTGGAACACATTAGAGAGCTTATCCTTCATTGCACATTTAAACAGACTTCTTGGCAGCTTCCAAGAGAGCCGAGAGTAAACCTGCAATCTATGTCCTGAAATTACAAATTCATTCAGTTTATGCAATGATTTAAAATAAAGGCTGAATCATAGATGTGCTCAGAAAGCACCCATCCAGCAGCACAGCTCAGTCACCTTTGTAAATATACTCACAATTTGTTGACTTGTCTGTGTAAAGTGTCTGAAAAGTACCTGGAGGGACCCTAGATGACTTTATAACTTGCAGAAGCTAGCTCAGGTACTGAGGGAATATTGTCAAAGGTAACATTGGACACACTAGGGAAGATTAATAATCCAGCCCTCATTGGCTTTACCAGGGGGCTCTTGAAGTACTTCCTTCTGTCCTGAATCACAGCATCTGCCTTTCACCATGCAGAAAGGAAACAATCTGTGACCTTCCAGAGCAGGTCTGCTAGTGTCCCAAATATTGGAAAGAAGAGATTATGCTTCTTTTCTTACCCCTTCACATGCACCACTTGATGATCTCTGAAGTGTTTGTTTCTGTAAACTACTATAATTTCATGTAGTGAGTAATAGACAGTATGCCAGGATTTAACAGATGTCTTTAAAGATGCCATCTGACTTACAGACTAGAAAAATTGTGTGGAAGACCTTGTTTCGTTCTTCATGCCCCCATGGAAAGTGAGATGCTTTTGCAGCCTGCGTCAGTCTAGAATCCTGTATGTATCCACATCCACAAATGCCCTAAAGAGCATTTCCCAGCACAACCCTAGTTTTCTCAGAAGATGCCCAGAACCCTTACAGAAGGAGCAGGACTCCAAGTTTATGCTTGATCTATGCTATTTCTGGGTCTCCATTTCTCAGTTTTGTATTTCCTTGGTAACTTTTTGTTAGGTAGTTAGGAATTGGAATATGCCATACCATTTTCCTCTATTCCTTCTGTATCTCTGGCAACATCTCATTGCTTCATTTTTCAATTAACTTGTCTCCAAACAGTCTCAATATTTTGCCTTATTTCATTGGATGCAGTAATAGAGAAACTCTGTGTCATCTAGGCCAACACTGATTCTGGGTTTCCAAAAAAATTCTAGAAGTTTGCCTCAAATCCAAGATTTGCAGCTTGACCAAACACTTTAGTGAGTGTGGGGAGATGATGTAAAGAACAACAGTCAGGGAAATAATATTTTTATATATATATATATGTATATAATATTAATCTACATAATATATAGATTCATGTCTCTTACATGCCAAAAGCTCCTATCTGTCCAATTTCCATGAACAGGCAAGCAGCTCCCCAAAACTGCTTTTCCAGTATGAGGCACTAAGATGATTTGTATTTAAATATATCAGATCTATTTCATTGCATTTTTCTATAAATATTTTTACAATTGAAATCAGATTAAACATCCTGTCCTCCTTAGAAACGTGCTGTGAAACAAGAAGTGTAAATTGTTAGAAGAAAACTGGCTCCTGGTATATTTTTTTCCTTTTTTATTTTTTCTTTTAAAGAACAAGGTCACATCTCAGCAACTGAAAAGTAGCAGAGCTCCTTTCATCAAGTTTTTAACTAGAAAAATAGTATGCCCATTTCTTTGTAATACACCTCTGGGCTTTTTTATTATGACTTCATTTCCCCTTGTAATATTGGAACGTCTCTATAATTGTAAAAGTGTAATAGAATCTAATAGAATTTCATTTGGAACTCTGAATGGTCTATGCCATCTCTGCTCATTTTGAGTAAAATAATGATTTTTAATGTCCACACATGGCTTCCCATGACCTTATTCAATCTTTGGGTTGATCAGGAAATATATTGATTCAATTACATACTGATGACAAATGAACTAAAAGAAAGAGGAAAAAAAGGTCAGCATATATTTGAAAATGTAAATCTTAGCAATGTCTTTTGGGTTTGCCAAAAAAAAAAAAAAAAAAGTCATTTCAAAATGCCATTTGTGGCTAATAGTGTGGAGCTCCAGTTCCTATCTGTGAGCAGCAAAAAAATCATTAAAGTGTAAGAAACGGACTCCCCCCTTCTTTCATTGTTCCAAAATCCTCTTTCCTTTAGAGGTTCGCATGGAATGATCTCTTTTGGCTCAAAGACCCTTTCCCCCCTCACTTTATGGAAAGAAGGCTTTGGTTCATAAATACACACACCTCCTACCAGAACACTATTTTTTCTTTTCTTCCTTCTCCCCCCTTTTGGTTTTGTTTTCTTCATAAAACAATTAGCAGTACAAACATCACCACCACTTCTCTACCCCCACTGCTTTTGTCATTACCACACCTTTATCCCCTGATCTTCAGTCTCCCCCATATAAAATGCCAGGTGGGATGAGGTGAATCAGTGCAGTTGTTCCCTGTTTAATAAGCTCCAAGTGTCCATTTGTACTGTTGCAGTACTTGACGGCACCTCACAGCAAAAACCTTCTTAATCTAGCCTGAATCTTCATCTCTGCTCTGTGAAGCTGGGCTCTGAGCCTTAAAACCAAGACTTTTAATTCTTAAGAAGCGGTAAGACATGAACAGAAATAAAGAGCAGCCCATAACTAAAGCAGTCACTGTGTCATTAGATTACTTGATAATGTGGATTTCACAGGGCACCAACCCATCGCCGGCTTTGGATTCACTGTTCAGCTGGTTTCATTACCTTGTTGGGGCTTTTCTTTTAAGAATGAGTTACAGGTCTGTGAAAAAGCATCCAGCTGACAGCTACCCAGTCCAATATCTGGATATTCACCACAGCAGGCACACATGACAGACCTGAACCATTTTTCCCCAAACAGGCCTGAATAGGGGGATACAACCAGGCCCCTGAGCCAAGTCTCTGAGTCCTCTCTACATCTGACAATAACTTTGCAGGGACTTGAGAGTTTTGCTATGAAAAAATACGTTTGCTGGGAACAGTGATTGGACCATCACTTATCTTTGTGCATTTCACCAAAGAGGTTTTTGGGGAAGACTTGAGGAACTTTCAAACTGTCCCAAGACTGGCACAAGTCTCTGCCATTCACATCTTTAGTGAACCCCTTCAGATCAGCCTCAAGCCTTTAATGAAGGAAATGGCAAATTTGGGAATTGACCTGTTATCTCAAAAATGGAGCCTTTAGCCTCACTGTCTCTTTCGGTGGACAGATCTCGGTGTTTAAATATTCAGGTCTATCATCAGGACACACATGAATGCTCTCAGACACAAAAGCAAATAGCTGAGCATCTGAAAAACAGGATATGGGCACTCCACTAAGATCATGACATCAGAAACATGATTTTGTCCAAAGCAGACCATTTTGTTAATGCAAATTTTGTAGAAAACTGTAACTGTATTGGAAAATATCCATCATGTATTGATTTTGCAAAACAAAACACATACACGGGAAAAGTAGCTGATTTCTAGATATTTGTGTGGGAAAATAAATACAAATGTGTTATTACAAGGTTTCTCAGTAAATTTTTTTTCAGACTTATTCCAAGATAAAAACAAGTACAGTTTTCAAGATATAATCTGTTTGAGGACTGATCAGCACCACATAATATAAAATAAATTTCACTTTAGAAGTTTTAACCACAAATATTAATCTTTTTTTGCAACACCTTTTGCTCACACACTCAAAGGGAGAAAGGTTAAAACAAAAAATTACTTGTTTCCCAATCTTTGCTCGTTTAGGGTAAAATTATCATGGGAAACATTTAGATGATTAGGCTGTTTTGCTGTTACTATTCAGTGGAAAATACAGTTCATTCACAATGATCTCTTGAAAACACAAGCATGCAGTAACACCTCCAATCTGCAGCATTTTTTGATTGAATGAAACATTGTTGGAGGATTAGTTTGTCTGCAGTGGAGTGCTGCTTTGTGTTACTAGTCTTTGGAGTGCTGACTCTGGAGTATTAAAGTCCCTACAGGCTTTTAGGACAAAATTGTCAATCTTCTGGGAAATGAACATAAATTATACATCTTATTTTCTGCAAGCAGCAAGGATGGCTCAGTTAAAAAAAATTAAAAATTGCCTTTTTTACAATGCCACACACTGATACGATGGATAGTTCCATGGGAGTATTAAAAAAGTACAGTTAAGGATCTTATGCCAGATCTCCAAGTTGACTGAAATTCAGAATAGATCGATCTTTCTGACCTACCTATGGCAGTAAAATATGGTGAAATTCCTGCAGCTAACTGGGAAATTACCAGAAGCAAAACCAGCATGGTTATGTATGTTTTTCTTTTTGCCTACCAACTCTTCTGGTTTCCAAGACAACTTAAATACTACTACTACTAACCTAAGCATAATATTCTGCAAAAACAGTAAACACTCAAATCATGACAAAGAAAAGCCAGATTTAAGCATTTTGTACATAACTGTAATGTTCAACATAAGTGAGCAAATACCCATTTACCCTGAAGTCTGGCAGAATAATGCAGATTCCTAATACACTAACCAGACTTCTTCACGAGTCAGCTACCACAAAGAATTGTGCCCTGTCCTACTTTTCAGCAAACATTTAATGGCAAAGTGTGGTAGTGAGATCTCATATTACCACAACCTCATTAATTTCACAATACATACTGCAGAACATTTGCTAGCATACTCTGAAGTATTATTCTACATAATTTAAGCTAAACTACACTTGTCAAAAAAATGAGTAAATTACAGTTTGTGATGCAGAGCTCTAGCTTTTTCACTGTGCTACCATTTCTCAGCTTCCTTATTGCCCAAACTAAAAATTAGCGTGGACTTTTTTTGTACCTACCACACTCAGAGTAGTACAACCCTGAGCTAAATGCCTGGGTGCTCTGTAGCAGCTTTTCCTATCTACAAGGTTCAGATGAACATTGAATTAAAGCATAGGTTGTTCAGCCTAATTAATGCCTGGCCAGTCAGCCACATGGAGAAGATCAGCTCTTTGCCCTATGATACCAATACACCTAATGGCAATATCAATATTTACAAGATGTATGTTGGTTTCATCAGTGAACCTTCAAGCTGAACCTCACCAGCTCTTTAAGATCTTTCTGCTGGCACACTAAAGGAAAGGCTGTGCTGTCCTTTCTTGGCAAGGTGGTGGAGGCCTTCAGTGAAAGCAGTTTCCCCACAGCACCTTTGTGTTGTGAAAAGCCTGCTCCACAAAACTCTGTTATTGAGGTGCTAAAATACAACCACAAGTAACAAGCAATACACATGAGCTGAAATTATCATAATTTCTGAAAGATCACCACAGCCAAAGCATTCACCATTACCACATTCATAACCTGCTGTATTAAATCATAACAAAAATATTTACATTAAGCTTCACCGGTCTCAAATTATCTTTAATAACTTGATCATTCAGTTGAGGCACAGAGGAACCCACACCTACAATACAGATATATCTTCTAATGAAGGGGGAATGAAAGAACTTGTTTGCTATGTCACTCAGGGTACAGATTAAAAATGTTTTAAATTAACATCATTTAGAAGAATTGAGGCCATAGGTTATTAAATATCAGCTTTATGCCAGCAAAATTAAATACACTAATTTATTTTATATCACTTGGAAGTATTATATGGTGTTTTATTTCCTGATAACCTTTCAATGTCCAACCCCATTTAATTTACATACATAGTTAGCAGCTCATTAACAACTCATTAGAAACACCAGGAAAAACATGCAACAGTAACAAATTCAGTGCAGCAGAGGGGACCAAAATTCTATTTGGGAAATTATACAGAAATTTCTGCTTCCAAATGACAAATCTATGGTATTTTGCCAGCACTAGGCCTGCAGGGCTCACAGTTATTACATGAAAATAGTAAAAATAACTCAATTTCTATAGCTGACTCGTCTTGTATTTATTTAGACAATACTAGAGGGCAATGTGCTGCGAGAGCATCACATGGTACGAGGCAGGGAAGATGCAACAGAATGTAAATACTGCCACAGGTAAGTGCTGCATTAAACACTGTGACCTGGTAGTGCATTTAGGATGATATACTGTTTTCTGAAATCATGCTTTTCCAAATTTCTATTCCTTTATAATTTTCCAGTCAAAGCAAATGTGCATAATCTGAATGCACAGACATCACAAAGACAGATGTATCAGGTCAGATCACAGCTGCACAGCCCAGTGAGCTTTCTCCATCAGGGAAAGGGAGCAGAGACTGTGGATAGCATGGACATCTTTCTTTGGGCGTACCTTCTGGCAAACACCAAGCCAGAAATTTTCCAAGCGGGATTACTGTCCATGCAGACAGTCCTGCTGAATAGTGACTAAATGCACCTGTCTTTCATGTCTCCTTCTAATCCTTGGTGTGGAGTCTCTGTTTACACAGGGAGAATAAGGATGCTGATGGCTATCATAAAGCACTGTTGGATCCATGGAGGGAAACTTATGAAATATTGTCATCACCTCCTCATAGGACTTTGGAGGGATCATGGAAATGAGTACTGCCAGGGAACACAGGGCACATTGGAATACAGCAGCACAGCAAAATCTTGCCAATAAATCTCAGATACAATATCAAACTAGTGACACCCAAAGGGTTGATTTAAGGGAAACTGGGGGTAAATGGGTCACAGAGCCCAAAGTTTCCACATTAGAAAATAATACACACATATTTCCAACAAAGAACTTAATTTCCAGATGCCAGACTCTGCCAGGTTCTCTGAGGTCTCAGCAATTCACCTGCTAATGTACTGATGAGGGTGGAATATATTTTAAATTTGAGGGTGGCCCTCTCCAATTCTTTCTGCCACTCTTCCAGCTCTCCTGAAAGAGATCTCAGTTGTGTCTTGGTCCTTTCTCATTCTCAGCATAATCTTTCAACTCTCTTTTCTGTATAATATTCCTTTCCATTACACTGAAGTTTTTACCATTCCATAAAGCTTTGGTCCTGCCTCACAGCTCTCTTCCTCCTGCTGCTCCCAAGTTCTGGAAGAGAAAATAGGTTTTACTCATCTATTTTGTCACTCCTGAATCTTTTGTTCTGAATTATTTTAAACAGTCATTTCCTCATATCTAGATTGCCTACCTATTGATAAGATGCTTGAATATAGTCTCACTCACATACCTTCCCCAGTATCATTCCTCCATCTTCCACTTGACCATATTCAAAGTTTAAAAAAACTTCTTGCTATCACTGCCTTCTCTGCTGGGCAGCCAAACATAGCGACCTCTTCACATTTTGCCAAATAAATACATCTTATTTTTTCCCCCTCTTTCCTAATATCTCTGTTCTCAAGCATATTTTCCAGTTAATTCAAATTATTTCTGAAAAACAAATTCATCAGACCCACCTATAGAAAATGAATGAATCTCTACTTTACAGCAAATTCATGGCACCAGGATGTTCAGATAACTAAACTGAGGTACCGCCATCATATGGAAGTCAACATGTGCATGTACGTGTTTGTATCTGTAATTTATGGACAACTTCCATCCTCCCATGCTCCAGCCAACTTGCCATCTGCCTCAGAGATACCTCTTATGTGTTTTTCTTCCTTCACTCAACCACCATATACTGTAAGCAGAAGCTTAATAAAGCTATCAGACTTGGACATTTCCCAGTTGAGAAATCAATATATGTCTTTGTCTTCCCTTCCTGCACCACTTCCCACACGACCAACACCACTCCAACAATCCTTAGCAACGGCATCTCCCCGAGGGGAAGTTTTCCGTGCAAGCTCGAACTTCGCTCCGGGGAAGTTTGGTGCTTCCAGCGGAGGCGCCGGGGCGCAGGGCTCGCTCCGTACGCGCGGGGATGCGCGGGGATCTCCGCATCCCCGGTGAGGATCCGCATCCCCGGTGCGCTGCTGCCACCTGGTGCCGCGCCACCCGCTCTGGGGATCGCACGCTCGCCCCCGGTGCAGCCCCGCAGCACTTTGGGATGCGGGTTCCCGCAGCCCGAGGGACTGGGACGTGTCCCCAGCTCAGCCCAGGGACGTTGGACCTTTCCCCGCACATCCCGAAGGAGCGGGATCCATGCCTGCCCAGCTCGCAGCCGCACCGCAGCCGTCCGCGTTTGCCGCACGCTCCCCGCAGTAATTCAAGTTGCGAGCGGCGGCAGCTAGTGTAGGATAATGGCGAAAGTAAGGGAGTTACTAAATCTTCCCGGAGCGTACTCGCCAAATGGGTAGTGTTGGCTTAAAAGTACCGCGAGGAAGTTTCAAAGAAAAATGTAGTTACGAACCCTGCAATCGGTAGGTTTAACTCTTTCTAAACCATGGGTGGTACTTTCAGAGTATCAGCTAGGTATCCCTGGCCAATAAAATCGCATTTCTTAAAAACAGCTGTTCATTCACTGACGACTTCTAATTTCCAATTAGTCTAAAAGTCTACACATGCATTTAAGACTATTGCAGTTCCAAACTTAAATCTGCAAGGAAACTTCTCCAGAGAGTAGAGGGTTTTAATTTTAGAGGTCACTTATTTTTAAGCAATAGATAACAGATTAAAGTAGATGATAACCATCTCTCTGTGGATTCTCCCACTGCATTAGCAATTAAGGAGATATTTCTTACAAATTTGTGTAATTATGTGGCATCTCACCCAAGCTGTAAATGCTGAAAACGGAAGTTGTAATAGAAACTATGCTTTGTTATTTAGCCAATTGCTACATTACTGCTCAGTGTTTACCACTCTAAATCCTCCTCTTCCACATGTCACGATGCTTCTCATCCCAAAACCTTAATAGTATCTAAGTGTAACTGCTTTTTAATGAGCTCCCAGTGGAGCACACACAAGGCCTTTCTGACATCTGTACTCCTGTTTTTCTTTAGTCTGTCAAATGATGAAGAAATTTTTAGAAATCTGACAATTTTAAGTTTTCTACTTCAGTCTTATATTGATGGCATTTCTTTCTTACAGCAGAAAAAAAAATAGAGTGACTACCATAACGAATATATGAAACAAAATTAGAATAAATCTATGCTGTAGCAGTGGAAGACAACTGGTTGTGATAAAAAGAAACTGAACTCACTGAACTTCAAGCACATCCTATAATATAATAAAGCAGATTGATTACTGTGGTGGCCTTGCAGTTCCCACACAGTGGAAATCACGTGAGTGGAAGGCTTCAAGATCCACTTTTATGTCACACTGCATTGTGGTGTGCTCACACACAGTATTTTGTGCATGTCTATGAACAAAAGCACAATATAAATGTACAAATGTAACTCTTAGAATGAAGTTTGCTCCATGCTTTTCATTGACTAACCTTATCTATGCATTTAAATATACTTGATGTTCTTGAAAACCTCTAGATATCACAAATTCAGCCAACAATACAGATCCATTTGATCCATTTATACCATCAACCTATATTTTCCTTCCATTTCAGCAGCTGCCTTGATTTGAGTGCTTAAATGCAGCACCTTCTCAGCTGGTAAGAAATACACTTCTGACACCTTGAATCATAACATCAGGGAGAAGTCTAAGCTTGACACAGTTCTTGGATCAGAATGGCCCCAAACTATTACTGTAGAGCTTTTCTGGACTTGCACTGACTTAAATCACACCTGAACTGAAAACACACTGAAAGAAAAGCAAGTGACAGTAAGTTATGTATCCAAAATTATAACACTCCCAAAGACAGAAGGTGATGTTCTCCAAGCAAATTTAGGATCAGTTCTACAGCATATCACTTTAAAGTACAATGAAAGAGGTGAGGGTGAAATGCAACTATGATTTCAGACATAATGCAGAGGGGAATCATTTAAATTGGGCTGGGCACAGGTTCACACTCACTCTGTGCCTGTCAGAAGTGACACTGGGTGACTGCATTCCCATTACAAAATATACACAGTGACCATCACTCACTGGGATGGATCAAAATGTGGCTAAAAATGTGCCATACCACAGGAGAAAAGCACAGCACAGAGGTGGCTGGGATAAGATGTCAAGAATCCTGAGGAACTGAGAGATTTAGCACAACAGAGATAAGAAAGGACTAAACTAATCAGAGGCATATGAGATCATCACAATTTTAATCTTCTATACAAAAGCACTTGGAAAAATGAAGCATGCAGATGTCAGCGCTCAGAAAATAAGAGCTTCCCTTTTAAAATTATCGATCTGACTCGCACACAGAAATGAGATATACGGTGGGGATCAGATACGTGCTGAATTTGGCCCTCGTTCCCTGTTGCATATTTGTTAAGAGATTTCTTTTTATTACTTTTTAATTCATTATTGTAAGTGTAATCTCAGTCAAGTCAAATCACTTCATTAATTAAAAGGGATTCAAAAGGTCCTTAGCTGCCGGATCCCACAAAGGCCCAAAAGCTCAGGCCCGTTTACAGGAGGTCGTATTTCATTTGCTGCCTGTGTCAAACCAGAACCCTTTGGGCCTCCACTGGGCCCCAGAGAGAAGCCAATCAATGTCTGCTCGCTAAAGCCCCTCGCATGAATCCATTTAAGCAATGTGGATGCTTCCTGTCGAAAAAAGGAATGGTCTCTTGGTATCTCCGATAGAAATTAGCCATGAATTAAGAGAAGCACAGTTGTTTTGGAAGAAAGCCAGGACCAGAATTAATAGGCCATCTGAGCCTCTTGAGTGTTGAATCCCATTTGTTAGCAATTCTTTATGAAAAGCTTCCCCTCCCTACACTAGTTCTGACCAAACTCTGTAAGCTGTCTCCTGAAACTGGTTAAATTTTAACCAGCTGGGAAAATATCAAAGAACATTGTCTTTTGTCAAACACAATTTTAGAAACTTGCTTCGTATTTGTACTACAATTACCCATTTTCCCTGTGTTTCCTTGAAAATACACTTTTCTTTATGACTCATCATCTCTCCGTGCTTAGATGTAGCAGGAACACTGACACAGATGGAGTTGCACTAGTCACGAGTCTGGCTCAATATAATTTCAGTAATTTTGGCAGAATCTTGCAAAGGCTTTCACTGTACATTTAATTACTATTATACTATGTGAATGGAATAATCCATCTTGTTGCCAGTTGTCCTAGCCTCAAAAGCTTTGCATATAAGTTTAGTAGCAATGAAATTAAAGAGCTTTTAGAAGTCTCATTTTAAAACACTCTAGACTCCCATTTTTACAATAGACAATTCAGTTCAAGTCTGGTTTCCCAAAGTTAGTTGAATCTTCTCCAATTTTTGGTGTCAAGGCATAAGAATTGCAGGGCAGGGGGTGGGGAGCTCATTTGTTTGTTTTCTATCCAAAACATGACATCAAACTCTGGTCTAACTACTAAAACTTTTAGGTTTTACAGAAAATTGAGGGTATATTTTTCTCAGAAGAGCTTGTGGGGATGTCTCAAAAATTCATTACTGACAGCTAGGCTGCTCAGTCCCTAAGTGAAGCTGTGTGACCTGGAAGCAGGCAATGATGTGTCAGTGGAACCCTCAGCCTCAGCATCCAATCACACAGAAAAAGAAAATAAACACACACCAAACCAAACCTAATAATTCATCTACGATCTCTTCAGCCACCAGGTTTCTTCTGGAGTTTTGCTATACTTACCTGGGGTACCACATTTTCCTTTTCAGAATGTAATATTTACTGGGGTCTGCGTTTTTCATTCTATTCATACCATCCCTGGAACAATAAGTCATTAATCCAGGTTGATGTTTTGTGTGCTCAGGCTATGCAAATCAATAATTTGATAATAATATTTATAAGCATATAATTGGGACTGCGATTAGTTTTAGAATCATCAGCTAGCTCAAAGGATCTCACTTGGTGATAGTGAATACTTAGAGCAGTAAATGGGTTTTTAATAATTTGTTCACAATATGTTGATTTTGGTTATAGGGAAGGTTAAACCTGACCTTTATTGGCTTCTCTCCTGCAGATAAATAAGTAGTTTTACAGCTATTTCACTCTTTCAGATGCATCCACCCCATGAACTTGCAGGACAGAAGACACAATTTGTGTAATTTAATTTTTAATTGTGACTGGGAAGAATTTTCTGGTTTCTCTAAACAGAACCAGCCAAGTGATTATTTGGCTACTTCCTGACTTCTCATTTGTTCTCATTATTTTCAAAGGCCTTTTTTAAATTGATTATGTTTTGGAGAAGAAATAGCAGAATTTTAACAAATGTCGCTGCCAGTCTTAATTCTAATTGCAGTATCATTTCATCATTTAGTAAGTCTTGGCAAAAATACTCCACAATATAGAGCACACAGAAGAATCTTGTAAACAACTAGTCTGCCAGGAATCAGCGCTAATTCTTTTTCACTTGATTTGCATTGTCTGATTTCATTATCAATCCAAAGATATCCATTTCTAAAACAGTCCACCATATTAATATCCTTTTTCTCTGAAGCAGACCTTCGTATTTAATCATCACTGATCTCTTCACATATTCAGCACAAAAAGAAAAGCACACAACAATTTACTACGCACTTAAGGAGAAAGAAAGGACTTAGATATTGTCTATCATTATAGTTTTTTAAGCCAAGATATTTCAAAACTTAAACTGCACCTGTAGAACAAGGCAATGCACAAAATCACATGGAAAGTTGGAATATAAATCATAATTTCAAAGCATATTTTGCTAGTGGAGATGGAGCATCATGAAGACAGCTGTCCCACACACCTTTAGCTAATGAAAGGGTAACACCTTCATTACAGTGACAAACATTTATAAAGTCCTAAATTTTGCCATTACTTCCTGACCTCATTTCATACCACATTATGTGCAAACAAACCCCAGCCTTCCTAAAAATCTCTTCTTTGGGTCACTGAAATCTCTTCAAAGATGGAGTTACTACTCTTGCTCTGAGGAGAAAGGAGAGGGTCTGAGATATTTTAAACATCAGGTTGACACAGGATAGGCAACAAACGTGTATAGAAGTGGGAGGAGAATCCTGTGCAGCAGCAGGACTCCCACAAAGGATTGGACCAGCTCAGTCAAATGCTTGTTCTCATCCTTACTCGTCAGAAGAGGAAAGGAAAAATGTGCCTAGTCCAGCTGCACCAGTATTGGAAGACAGGTGCAAAGGGGAGTTCTTAAAGATAAATGGAGGAAGAGGTTTGCTGTAGAATAAAAGTGGTTTGATCACAATTATTTCTCAGAGCTCAACCAAAGACAAATAAAAGAGCCTACAGCATAAAGTGAACCGTGAATGTTTCATGACTGCTATTGCAATTTAATGCCACAGAACAAAAAAGCAGAAATAGGTATTTCCCTGGTTACAAGCTATAAGAAATCTAGAAGTGAGGTCAGCATTTAGGATTCCCAAATGCTGCTTCTCCTGCATGTTTGTCTCCATTGCAAGGCCTGCTGGTTCCTCTCTGCTGTGCAGCTCAGTTATATAGTCACAGAACACACAGGTACACAATCTCTGAAACACCTCATTCTGGCCAACGGCTTTGATTTGCTTCTATGAGCCCTGTGCCAGGTCACAAGAAACACTCTATCCTGTCTGCTAAACCTACACTCACAATCCTCAATTCTGCCCCATAAGCACTGTGTCCCAACCTGACACCTCTCTAGAGGCTGCAAAATGCTCTATGTGTTGGACAGTTTGCCATGTTTCTCTCATCTTATAGTCTCAAGCTAATTCTTTTCAAAGGTCTATTTTTGAATTTGCAGTTCTTCCCCTCCTTACCTCCCCCGCAAGAGAGTGCAAAGGGATTAATTGATTTGAAAAGGCATTGATACCATTAATGTGGCTATTATTTCTAGAGCAGCTCTGACCACAGCGCAGGTAAGTGTTGCAGGAATAAATAGGAGCCTAGCAACATTGTTTTAGAGACATCAGAAGTACCAAAATGGCTTAGAAGCCCCACTCCCAGCCCTTCCTTCAGAATATTTACTACACGCTTCCACATGAAAGATAAAGCAGGAGGCTTGCCAGAAAAAAAGTTACTTGTCAGTGGTCAGAAGTGTTCCACAAAATTAAGATATTTCATGACACAACCCAGCAGAAACTCCAGCCTGCCTTCATGTGGCCATAATCCTCTGGAAGGGAAGTAGCACTCAAGCACACAGCAAGTTATAGAGGCACAGTATTTAAAGGATTTTGATTTTAAGCCACCTTTTTTTTCAGGCAAATACAATGCAAGTCTGAAAGTGAATAAGAGGCTAAGCTGGTAAATGGACTGAAGAATATTCCTGAAGCCTATAGAGACTCCCTAGATTTCAGTTTTGTGTCAGTTACAGGTACAAAGGGTAGAAATATTTCATCTTTTCAGAAGTAGAATTCAGGTAGATACAGAGCAGTCTCCACTTCCTTAGCCATATCAAAGGCATCCCCAGAAAAGGGTTTTTAGCTTTTTGTACTTTCCCTTTCAACAAACCTGAAACATTAGAGCCTTCAGTTGGATCCCATCTTTCCTGTCAATTTATGCTGTGCTGAGGACAAAGCAGAAGAGCCCCTTGAGCAACTGAATTTTTGCATACATGCTTTAGAGGCTGTAAATCTTGATTTTAGTCAGATCCTTCTTAAACCACAAGTGCAGACAAAACTTTGGAACTTGTATTACCCTCACTCAAGGACACAGTATGATAGCAAACATCATAGCTATAGCTGTGAAGGATCTTTACAACACAGGAAAGCCAGAAAATTAATTTATTCTTCCTGCAATAAGCAGCACAACACTTTCACTATCTGCAGACAAGCAGTTCTGGAAACAGGAGGTCAAATAATGTTCCCAAACATTGCAATGACACTGAAAGTAATCATCACACGAAGACAAACCCAAGCAGGCATCTTCTCAAACTACCTTTGAATATCTCTCTCAAGTAACTATACTTTATGCTCTCCAATGCTAAAACAACCCCACCAAATTATACAAACAGAATTACCTTTTGTTTGATTGTCATTTAAGAGCAAAGTCTTGTACCATGTGGCATTTACAGCCACTTCAAGGTCATTTTATACACCCAGGGCAGATATTTATGCACAAATGAAGTGTGAACCCTTCATAAATAAGGGAGTGTGGTCTACTGCACCTCAAATTGAAGACCCACAGTTTTTGGGGGGCACTTTTACCACTGGAGCTAGACTAAGGTCCCAATTCAGCAAGACATTGGGAAAGTACAGAAACTCCATTCTGTCCTTTTCAGCAAAACACTTAAACTAGTACTTTCCAGAGTGCCCAAACTGCAAATGTGTCCTGCTCAGGTGCCAAAAATGCTAGCTTCCCCCCATTATCACCTAAGATGCTGTTCAGGTTCACTGGGAAACCAAAATAGTTGCAATGAACAGCTAAAAAGCAATTTTTCTTCTCATTAGCTTCCTTTCCCCCCCTTCTCCTTATGTTTCTTTGTTTCTTTCTCCTTCATGCTATAGCAAACTTTGGCAGCACTGCAGAATGCTGATGAGACACATGCTTACTGTGTGAAATCCCAACAGCTATTTTTGGCCAATACCTGGCATGAACTGCCTCCTCTTTGAGGGCTAAGGGAATTTGCTTATCAGGCTCTCTTGAAAAGTTTAATGCTGTGTTATGATTCGCCAAAAGGCTTGCAAGTTTTACACAATTAACATCACATTATTGACAAACTCCAGCAACCCCTTCAGCATTTCTAACAATAAGGGGGCTTTTCCTTTGGGAACACAAAATCCGTAACAAAAAGCATTTTTATTCCATCTCTAAAATCAAGACCAAGGCTTTATATGTAAAATGCTTGTTCATTTACTTTATCACATTTTTTTTCTCTGTTGGTCAAGTGCAGCCTAATCACAAAAGACAATTATATAGTGTTCACAACATAATATTTCCAAGATCTGTCAATCCTGACTTGTCACAGTCCACAGACTGCATTGAGGAAGGCCCATCACTGACGGCCTCCTGTCCCCTGAGAGAAGATATCCATGAACACCCAAAATTAAGACCTGAAACATATTTCATAGAATTATTTCGATTGGAAAAAACCTTTAAGATCATCAAGCCCAACCATGAAAGCATGCTGAAGTCTTATGGCAAAGAACTAATTCCATGACATTCTGAGCCTCCTTATATGTGAAGGTTTACAAACCATTATTTCAAATGCACTCCTGCTATTTCTGAATACCAAGGCTCGAAGATTTATTTATTTTATTCAGTCATTTATCTAAACAGATGATTAAGGAAGTATTTGACTTAAGCAGTGACAGCATTTTTATGCCTCCCAATCTCCAATTCCTATTCAAGAGAGGAAAAAAATGGAACCACTGACAAATAAGGTGTCTTAAAGGTATCATCTAACAGAGAAAGTTGAAGGTTGCAGTGTGGGAACACTGGCAGCTCCTAACATTTTGTGATCACTAAACTAGCCATTCTAAATACAATTTTAGAACGAAAAAAACCCTGAGGAACAATTTGAAGGTGGTTTCTAGAGACAAAGAAAGAAGTCAGATCCCATTCACTCATCTAAAAAAAGGCTTCCATACCTTCTATCCCTGGCCTTGAAAGCTTCTTGATATCCCATTCACTTCTTTGACATCTGAACTAAGTCCCCCAGACTACTCCTACCATGAGAAGAGGTTTCACTGCTGCGAGCTCTGATCAGGATGGACCAGGACAGTTTCTCTGTTTTGCTTTGTTAACATGATAAAACACAGTGTTTTAACAGAGGGAACAGTCAGCAGGAGAATGTGCTTCATCCTCCAGCCACCTCATTTCATGAAGTTTAGTCAGCAGCTGTATCAGAGCCATTTTAATTAAATAGGTCGCTAAAGGATCTTCCTTTTACCTTGAAAAAGATGTGGTCAGGACTTTACCTGAGCTGAAAGGTTTGAATTTCATTAGGACTTTAATGTGGGTTGTATTTTTTTTTCCCATCCAAATACAACGAGCACCCATTTTTCAGCACATCAGTACAACTATTTGCATAAAGTATTGATTCAAAGTCATTATAATCACAAAATGTTAATTACACCAATTAATTCCCAATATGTTTGTACTTTTTTGCATTCAGCACAGAAGGTTAAAGCAAGAGTAAATCAGTGTTAGATTCTTCTCTGGGGACAACTTTTGGTACATCCTGTAAATATCAATTTTTCTGTATAAACAGGCCTTTTCCCCTGGTTGTTTTATGATTCTCCATACTATTTCAAACCCTTGGTCTGCTCATCACCAAACAGGCTCCCTGCAGTCATCATAGTTAGTCTGTAGGTCTATAAATAATGGAGAGTAGGAAAGTGCTGTAATGTGCCCCAGCTACCAGATGAAGGACATGATTTCTGTGGGACTGCTGCAGAGTGCCAAGGAGTTCTGAAAAGTCAGATCTCAACAGTGTTATTGATCTGATTCCATTCCCCACTTTCCCTTCTACAGAAAATTCTCTCTAATCAATTTGTGGAGACACCTTGATTCCTGCAACATCATTTGTCCTGCTCCCAAGGATGGCTGTATCATGTTCACGCTAAATACTTCACCCGAATCCCAGCACATCATTTTTGAAGGTGTAAGCAGGCCTCTTACCCTTATCTTTCAAGAAAAACAAAACAATTGTCATGTCCATGTTTTCTTCACCTGTTTCTTCTCATCTTCCTTTAAATAACCAACCAATTTGGTTTCTCCCTTAACCTATGAAAATTCTCTAAAAACAAACAAAACAAAGGCAAAAAAAATTCCCTTTCTCTACTGACTGGCACACCTGCTTTGCTGAAACTGCCTTTGGCTTGAGAAAGGCAGGGAAAGACAATCTAGGTTGTTTGAATATAACCCAGCCATTGCTCTCAGTTGACTATACTGATGAAGATAAGTGGAAAGAGAATTTTGCATTTTCTTTGCACTGTTAGGTACAACAAAGTTAGCATTAATATAATAATGTCAGATCCACAAAGTACGTGCAATGAAGGAAATTATACATATATATATATAAACCCTATTCAATCCCTAAAAAAAAAATTTACTTTGCATTATACAGACATATCCAGGAGCAGCATGCAAAGTATGTGCATTCACTTAAGGCAGATTTTAAGTTACAATAATACTTCTTATGACATGAACGTTGGTGCCGTGTGGGCACAGACAATGAGTCCACTTTCCCATCCCTTTGCTTAAGCTGCCAGGAAAGAATTATATTTTTACAAAAGATTTCTTGGATCAAAATACTTGGCATGAAATATTTAAAGGAGTATGATAAAGCTTCTAAGTGATGTTATGGTCTCAAATTAAAACGATGGGCTGACTGCTGAATCATTCAATACTGATGGCTGTAGTGCGTGGTTTCAAACAGAGATTATGTTCAGATGTTCAAAGACTTGGCCACTACCTGAATAGAAAATCAATGTAATGTGACAGCCACCTCTAATGACACCTCTGGTGTTATTAAATGCACCCAGAGATCAGCTCAGGGAGGGTAACTTTCATGCATCAAGATTGTAGAATTCAGAATAAAAAACTTTTGAGTTTCACTGACCACTCTATTTCTCCACCAAAAATGAAGTTAGTATTTGTCAGCTCTATGCAGGATATACACCATTTTAGCAAGACTCATTGCTGGTCCCTCAAGCCTTTTTCACATTTAGCCCAGACATTTGGTGTCTGTCCAGGTAATTCTCCTCTTTTAGCCAGCATAAGAAACTGCAAAGTCTAGAGAAAAACACTGAAATTAAAGGCAGCCACTAAAGATTTCCAAGATACACAGATAACTTACCTAAACTCAGACCGAGTGCCTCTGATTTCCCCACATATTGGTCAAACAGAGAAAATGCCAATATGAGAGACATTTCTGGAGCTTAATATAACCTTCTGAGATTATCAGAACATTGTAAAGTTAACTCTACTGAGGAACAGTTTGGACTCTGTTCTTGTGTAACCCAAAGAAGTCATAGACCAAATACCTGACAAAGTTATGTAATAGAACAAAATAAAATGCAAAAGTTCATGCAACAAAGATAGATTTAGAACAAAGTAGACAAGACATCAGTAGAATACCCTCCTGTCTATATAGCTGATACAACAGGAAAAAGCAGTTTCTATGGGTCTCAAGTTCAACGAGCTTTTTGGGTTTATTTTTAAACCCAGGAACAGGTTAACAATGCCTTTTGTATAAAATCACAGAGTCCTGTCCTAAACTTTGTAAAGCTGGCTCTGCTCTAAGCAAACCAGCATTTCCAAGTAAAATTACCCACTGTAAGCTATTCGTGGTAAAGGCCAGTAAAAAACCCCAGGGCATGCAAAATCCATAATGCTGGAACTCAGAACTTCCTGACAGTTTTAGCTTTTGTAGTAGACCACAGAATGTTAACAGCTGGAGAGGTAAAGGGGGGTTAGTGGTTTGGTTTTTAGCGATTTTAGGGGGGTTAGTGGTTTGGGTTTTTTTGGTTTTGGAGGCAAAAATCTCTTTGCAGACCACTGTATTATAATTACAGATATAAAACAATGATCTTTGATATTAAAAGATACTTCTAAAAAAAAAATCCCACACCCACCTTTCCCTCTCTCCTTTTGGAAGGGATTTTGGGGTTCACAGAAACCATCTGGCTAAAAGTAATTGAGTGCATAATCCTTTACACTTGCATCCATGCCCTTCCAGCACCATCTCTTTAGAGATGAAAGTCTGGGGATCTGGCTCCAGGCCCAGTTAAAAAGGAGAAGCAAGTGAATAGAGCTGACAACCACACAGCCTAAGCCTGAGGCTGCATTAACTACTCTATATCTTCTTTTTCATGTTCTTGAAGACCAATGGCAACAGCTGACAAGAACCTCAGAGCCACAGCTCCAACAGTACTGGGAAGAAGAGAGAGAACTCAGGCTTGAAAGACATCTCTGGCCTCCCCCACATCCCCAGGGGCTGAAAGATTTGGGCAGGAATCAAACCCATTCACTGACGAGCTTTATCTTGTTGCACTCCCTTGTTTCCGTGGGAAGAGATTATCTGCATGAGGAGTACCCAAAACACCAGACTATAAATATCTTCTTATCCTGGGAATCATGACCATCCATCAGAGGATTATCAGAGACTGGTTTATGAATGAGTCAGACTGCAGACCTAATATCATTTATGAGTTAGGGCAGACATGGATATTTCATGCAGGTCAGACAAAAAGAGCATACGATTTTCTGTCATGATCATTTATGAGGTCCTGACCTTAATGCAACCTCTTTCACAGTGCCTATGACTTGTTTTCTTTGGTAATTCCTGCGAATTAGCTTTTTTGCTTAGCTGTCTAAAATAATTTTTATCACATGTAAAAAGCCTTTTCATGAAGCAACAGAACAGCTTTGCTTCTTACCTTTAAAAATATTTCCTTTTTTCTTGCGTATTGATACAATTTCATAGTCAGGACAATTTTACATAAACTATTTTCCACTCCACTGAATGTTATGTCGCTCTACATGGATATATTTCTTGGTTGATGCTAAGGCAAAATACTGCTGTAAATGCTGTATTTTCATAAATGCTATTCTTTGGCTTTTTAATAGACTCATTCCATGCATGCTATCAATACCAAGTCTTACTGGTGGATCTGTATTAAGCTGCCAGCATAATTTCCTCTGTTGTCCCCAGAGCCTTCACATACGAGTCAAAAGGAAAAAAGATCACTGGCTCTTCGGTATTTCAAGTCAACAAAGTGATCAAGACAGGGAGGAGAAGGATTTGAAAAACTCCAGCCAGTAACACAGAAACAGAGAAAGGGAAACTGAGACTTAAAAGTGCTAAGTGGGAAACTATGATTTTTATCATTTAGTCAAAAAAAAAAAAAAAAAAAAAGAAAGATGAAGAAAAACAGCCATTGAAAAAAAACAACACAGAATAGCCAAATTCAGAGCCACCTGTAGATATGGGTAAGTTAAACAACAATAAATTCAGGCCAGATCCAGCTGTAAATTTCCAAAAGCATATAGCATATGAGAAAGCCCTAGAATTGTAATGCTAATAATGCAGGAGATGAAAGACAGCATGGTTTTACCAAATTAGACTATTTTTAAGTATCATTTGGCTCACCTTGGGGGACACATTTTATTCTCTTCTACATTAGTTTAAATCTAGATTCTGAGTAATTGACTCCAGGGTTATATTTCTCTAAAGGAGACTAAAGATCAGTGCTGCCTAGACTTATGTCTGGAAAAGGCCCAAGAATACTAGGAACAGCTACATGTTTTACTCTAGCTTTTCAGCATGTTGGGAGCAATTAAACCAAACAGTATAAATCCAAATTCAGTGACTTTGATTCTTCTTTATCATGTATCTAAACTAATTTTTTCCTTGGCCTTTTAGAATTTTTGATTACAAATATGTTCTCATTTGACTTTGTCCATTTTCTAACTGCCTAGTTATATACTTATGAGTACGCCCTCTCTACCTTATCAGTCCTCCTGGCCTTTTTAGGGTTTCTGAAACATCATACAAAGCTCTCCCTACTTTTAAAAAGGCTACAGAGGCTAAACTTGAAAAGTTTTGTCACTTTCTAAAAACAACAAACCCATAAAACTGTATTTTCAAGTTGTGCTGTATTTGTTCTGAGCCACTGCCAAGTATGAAATAGCAAGTAACACATACTGCCTTTAATAATGCAGCTTGTATGATTATATAATAAAATAACACAGACTGAAGATAAGTTCGTAGACAGTTCTGTGCAGCTTTCTATTTACTCTCAAAAATTGTCACACTTTTAAAAGCAGTACCAAAGTTCTGTTAATGAAATCTCATATAAGGAATACAGATCTTGGAAAAATATTCTGGCTATTTCCTGTTTTATTTTATTGGAAAGATTATACTTTCTAGCATAATTCAGGACAAGAAGGGTGTCAGGTATTTCTGCTTGCAGGAATGTTCTGCAACAAGACTTCATATCCAGAAAACAAAGTCTTGCTTGAGTTACTATTAAAATCAAATCTCACAGAAGGCAAGAGCTAAGTATCAAGGAGTTCAGATCTCCAGCTGCTTCTAGTCCGTGCTGCTCAATGGTTTATACAGACCAGCTGAACACAAGGCCCTCTGTGGGGCTGGAAGACTATCACAGACAGGGAGGAAACGAGATGAAATTGCCACAAAGCAGTCCAAATGCATTTGATCAACCTATTCTTCAATCTGCAATTTTCCACAGTTTATCTTTGCAGTTCATCACTGCAGAAAACACCTGACCATTTGGGAAAGTCTTTAGCGTCTTTTTTTAAAGACTTAAGGAGTGGGGTACAGGAGACAAGTTACAGTAACAACAGCAGACACAGTGTGAGACATTCCAAAAGAATCAATAAGTATCTTATTAAAGACTCTCATGCATGTGAAGTTTGGGACACAGTTTATCATCATAATTTAGGACTTAAAGCTGATGCTTCACCTCGTAAGAAACAAGGAAAGGAAACACATTCACAAGAAGCATCTGCTTCGGCCTTGGAAGGCAAACTAGGAAATCCTTGGGAGCACATGCAGCTTAAGTCAATTTGCATAACATAACCTATAATGTTGTGTTATGTTATTTCTTAAGCAACCTTTCCTTCCTTCACTCATAACAGAAGTTGTAGCTCAGAAGTGTTTGCTGATGGGATGTTGGAAAGTTCCCTCGTGGTGTTGTGAAGCACCAGCATGCAGCCAAGTTGGCCTGAAATGGAGCAGAAAAGGAGTCATTAACAGTAACTATGCATGCTAATTAGGCAGTCCCTGGCACAGAGGCAATGTGTCATCACCTTGACTTAGTGCACAGAAAAATTCAGCTTTTTAAGCTTAAGGTTTCCATCACCTTACTTCATATTACCTAGAGCTGAAATCTTTACTCCCTAAAACCTTTACCCCCTGGAACTTTTACTCTGCTCCTCCTGGAGTTGCAGAGAATCTGAACAGCCTGCTGCCCAGTGAACATATTTATGTCATAAATTACAGCGATTTATCTGGGAACAGTGTGTATGTGTGCAGGCTGTGGGGCACAAGTTGTGACTAGACCTTCAGTGTCATTGTCATGTTCAGCCAAGTATGGATCCTGAACAATGCTGCTGCCAAGAATCTGGTCCTAAAATGCTTGAAAGAAGAAAACATTAAGATGGAATTGAGAAGTTTTATTTCCCTTAGTTTGGCATTAAGGTAATTAGCATTGGAGTACAGGCTTTAATTTTAATATCCACAGTCCAGGAATGCTATTAATAAATCATAAATGAGAAGATCATCAAGATTAATAAAAATTTGGAAAATACTACATGATCACTAATGTACAGTTCAATCTGCACCTGAAAAAGAGGTTAATATGTCAACTATGATTGCAGTCTGTACATAAATGAGGAACAGATTTGGATAAGAAAAGTCTTCAAAGCCAAAAGACAAGAAGTCCTAGTGTCAGAAAACCAAAATTATACAAATTTATATGAATACTAGAAATTAATCTTATTTGAGAACAAGTTTTTTGTTAATAATCAGCATCTGTGGGGTTTTTTTTACTAGCCCCTCTAAGCATCTCTTCCAATAGTTTTCCTCCACAGTAGGATTCTAGATTAGTTCCAGCCCATGCCCTACATACAAACATCTTTGAATCTTTCTCTTCTCCTATTCATGTAATGCCTGCCAGCATCTATTTGCCTTAGGTTTTGCAGCCATATAGCAATCTGATGTTTTCAAGGCTTTTTTTTTCCTTTTCCTTCTCTAGACAGGACTGCTGGAAAACTGCTGTAGCACATGTTTTCAGCTTTGGTTTATCACTCCTAAACATTTTGCTCCTGGTTGTTTTTAACGCAATTAACATGTCTACACAGGTAAACACATTTACTTAGCATTTTCTTTTGCATTGAGCAGTGTCCTCACTGAGACTTTCTCTTTCCCCCTCCTTCCCCCCTTATAGTTCTTCAACAACGGTACCTCTTAAGCAAAACTGAGATGCTTTTTTGAAGTAAATGTTAACATGCATTTTAACTTGCTACTGTACTACTATATATGACAAATGGAACATTACTGCAGACTAAGGTAGAGTTAGATTTTCAAATATTGGCTTTCATTTTTGTGCACACGCTATTATTTGCTAGCACAGTCTATCACATACAGATGGCTAAATATATAACTGTACCTCAGTATAATTTACAGTGGCATATTAGAGGCTAGGCTGAAATTGTACTCCTAAAGGTCTCACTTGAGCCTCAAGAACCCCAGGATACTTAGAATTAGTACACTTATTTTGGCATATTACAACCAAGTAGTGTGACAAACAATATCATTATTATCAGCATACATACTTCTCAAACCTTGTAAGCTAAGAGTACTCAATTATTTAGAAAAGATCAGGATACATGTTTACAAGCATTCTCCTTCACACACAACTTCAGAGATGCAAAGAAACCTTACTGTTCGTTTGTATTTTCATCCAGTTTTTTTCCTAGTAATTCTATTTGATTCCTCTTAATTTTTGCACTGGGAGGGACAGACAGGAAAGACTCATAAAGAAGATCTTCATAATCCAATCACTGTTATTAGGTTCTGTCACCCTCTCCCCTTTTAATTACTAACAAAAAGAACAGGGTCAAACTATAACATCTTCTAATTGAGTAAGCACAAAATACCTCGAGCCTTCCTTAGGCATAAGAAACAGCTGCATCAGAAGACAGTTTACGTGGGGGAAAAGGCTGCTCCTAGGGCCTAGGTTAGGTTCTTGTCATTTTTACAATCAAAAAACGCAACTTAAATATTATGGATATGTGCAAATAACTACCCTTGTCACATCTGCCCTAAGCAGTATTACCTACAGTATTTAAGATGTCTGCAATGTAAGTAATTGTAAAGCAAGCTGGAAACATGACCTCCATCAATCTACAGTACATGCAAATGCTTAATTTAATTTTTCCATCAATTTCCAAATGAATGAAGCTCATTGTATGGAAAAATAAAAACAGCTTGGCCTTTGACTTTGCTGGAGATTACTCTTCCACATTAATGTCTTTAACCATGGAGTTTCAGGCTTTGGAAGAATTAGATGAGAAATGTTCAGATGATACCCATTTGATCTTTACACTTTTCCATTCATGCTTGAGGCCAACAGTGCAGAGTTGCATTTAAAGTAAGCACACATTCCAGCATCAGCACAGCATACCTCAGGGAGAACTGAAGGCATTGGTGATAAAAAATTATTGACATGCATTGTCAAACAAAAAGAAGACTGTACACAAAGATCAGAACCTCACTTGCAGTGTGCATTGCCTACATAACGCATTGGTAGCCTTGTCTCTGTGCTAACAAGTTTTTCATATTTAGTGTTCCTGAGAAGGACCATTTAATTAAGCACAGAGATTGAGAGAGGCTGCTCACTATGATTTGAATTTCATTCTGTTTTGCATCCATTGTCAATGAACATAAATTGCAGAGCTATTAAAGACAGAACTCAGTCAAAGTTTCACACTGTTAAGTAAAGCAAAAGGGAATTTAACTACACACATATTGGCATTGCAATCAGCCAGGATATATCACTGCAGTGTAGAGTCATATGTGCTAGGCTTAATCAAACTAATTTAATCAACAGAAGGGAAGACACAGTAGAACAGGCTTAATGCAAGCTGAGGGCAAGCAGTGAGCCTGCAGAGCTCATCCCTGCCTCCCCAGTTGTGATTGTCAGAGATATGGTTGCAACTCCTTGGTCCTTAGGGAGGTTCTGTGCCCTACATAGCAGTGGGGAAGGGGCAGGCAGGCAGGAGAAGGCTAATTGATATCAGCTGGCAAGATGTGTTTTCTGACCAGGTTGGGAAGCCCATGTCCCACAGTCACCTGCTAACATATGCCTTCCATCAGAGCAAACAGGAGGTGATGCAAGAGTCAGGTGTTTGGCTCAGTGCTGGAGCTTCTCACACTGGGAATTTCCACCCAGCCAGGTGACAGATTTAATTCCTTTGTGTTCATCAGCTTGTGCAAAGCATGTCATTACATTCAATTTTTATTCCATGCAGACAAAGTGCACCACATTTACTCAACACAGGAGAAAACAGCCCTCATGTTAGAGGACTGATAAATGGAATGGATGCATCTCTGACAGCACCAGCATCTGGAGGCATTATTATTTTAATATCTACTTTCATAAGAAGTGTCTTATTTAAAAAATGTAATCCTTTCTCACCTCTATAAAAAAGGCAACATAATGCAGCAAAACATTTTTACAGCCTCACTGTTAATCATGTATTTCAGAATAGTAAATGACATTCAGGAATGAGCCTGGCCCCAGTGGTTGTCAATGGCAGATGGGAGGGTAACAGATTCTACCCACAATGTCTCATCAGAAAATGGGAAAGTGAATATGTGTGAAAAACTGAAAGGTAGCCCTGATGGCAATGATGGAAGGCCCTGGATGCTGCGTTGTGAAAGGAACATTTTGGCCCACAAATCTCTTGAAGTTTTAGCTCCAAATTTAAACTCAAAGTTTGTCCAAGAGTTTAGAGAGCCTAACTTAAATCTTTCTTCTCATGGGAAGTGAACCAAATTCAAACACTAGGAAAGAAAATTATGTCAGTTTTCCCAAATGAACATGTCTTCCTTGGCCTAAGGAATTTGGCAGGCAAAGCTTCAGGTATAATCAATTTATGCAGCTCTGGCTTTTACTCATTATCAGACTATTATTCTCCTTCATTGCCCATGATATCTTTGTTTTAATGTCAGAATCCCTTACAGAAAGCACCAAACTGAGGACAATGTCTATGAGCCATGTCTTTCTAGCCTTTCCAGGACACATTAGACAGCTGTCCAACACACTGTGACCACAGAGAATAAATATAAAAGGTACTCCACAAAGCACCTCCATCAAAATTATTTCTTTAAGGGTATAAGAAGAGCTAGGAATTGCCTCAGCTTTCATCAAGAAACAGAGTAATTTCCCAATACTTTTAAGGAGCTACAACAAAAAAAACCAGGTGAGAACTCTGATTTCTTTTTTTTTTTAAACAAACCATTGTTCTATTTGCCTACCTAGCTCCAAGCAAAAACTTCCCATTCTTTATATTTTCAAGTTGTGTATAAGGCTTCAAACCTTCACCCATTTTTGCTACTCAGACTTTCTTCCACTATTTCTCACTGTCTTCAATAAAATTTAATTTTCTGATGGGCAATACAAACCTACCCGGCATCAAGGCAGGATTAGCATGGTTTTCACCAGTAAGATGTTTATACTGGGAAATGTCTTATTTGAAACTCAAATAGCACCAGGACAAAATGCAGAATTTGCTATAATTCAATTTAACCATTTAGGTCCCTCAAAGACAAAAGCTTAAAAATTCCTTTTAGCAATCCCTCTGCCTTTCTGGTCTCTAGCTGTTCTAGACTCTATCTTCCTAAAGATGCCTGAGTGAGTCTTCCTGAACTTGCTGCCTATGAACTGGCACTTCACTCTAATCATGGTTGGCTGGTTTGTCTCACAGCGCTGTTCTCACTGCTTCCACCAAAAAGTTTTCAGATCTGTTATTAATATTATAGATTAATAACTAATGTCAGGATGACCAGCAAGAAACCTGAGAGGACTTGCAATATGAATGGGATTGATCCCTAATTTTCACTACACTGTTCCACTGGCAGTTACTCAACACTAAATACGTGATAGTAACAAGGGGAGTGGAGATTAGTTACAATTTCTTTACCAAAAATATTATTCCCTATTTATTTAATGTAACTTCTTATTCCATTAAGATATCACCTTTCTGTGTAGCAGCGGGCTCGCCTTTCCCCAGGTCGAGCTCGTCGAGGTGGGAGACCACCGCCTTCTGGGCAGCGCCCAAGGTGCAGAGCCCAGGGGGCTGGGAGCCAGAGCCCGAGAGCCGGTCTGAGGCGCAGGAAGAGATGCAGTCTGTTTGGTCAAGTTCCCAGAGAGTTTATTGAAGGATCCAACAGAACAAGGAGGGGAGAGGAACGCCGACCAAAAAGCCCCGATTGCTCCTGGGAGGTGCCTTTTAAGGGGCCAGGATTAGGGGAGGGCACAACTCGGAGAACCAACCGGGTTAGCAAAACAGGAGACTGACATTTGCATTACCCAACCGAGGGACGGGGTAGGAGGGAACACAGTTAAGAGGCACCAATCCGGGGTCGGAAGGGGAACAGACAAAGGAGAACTTACTAGAAAGTAACCATAAAAGGGGATAGGGAGGGGGAGCTCAACACCAATCAGATTTCAATCCCAGGGTGATGTCTCTAGGTACTTGTCAGTTCCCGGACCTGGGGAATCTACATGAGCCAGAGTGACCGTCACATTTCTGTAATAAGAATAATTGCATATTGTCTCAAGAAACTTGTTTTCAAGTTACACCTGAATTTATGGGTGTAAAGTGATAAAAACTAATTCATCATCCAGGCTCTTTTATCTCTTCAGGGAATTAAAAATACTTGAAACATACTTCTGTTCCCAAGACAGAAAATATCCTGCAACTTCCTCTCTCCTTTTATTCAATGCATCTTCCAAACAACTTCTAAGTACATACTGTTTTCTGCAATGAGAGCAATTGGTCTTCTCATGTTTTACAGTTTTGGAATAATGTAGTTCACAGGAAAAAAAGTCAGCAGAAAGGGTTACAAAGATGTTTTCCACCATTTTGCCAAAAATAGCAACCATTTTGTTTGTCACTGCAAAATTCTTCACTTAGAAACAACACAGGAAGTACAGAGCCCTGAATCAAATCAAACAAGTTTTAAATATTCTTCTTCCTAATGTTTAATAAGACTGAATTTATATTATCATTGTACCAAGTGCATTTCTTAATTAGGCAAACTGAACACTCCTAGTTTAGAAGCACCCATGAGTGTACCCAGTTAATGTCAGCCCTATTTGCTCTTATTTAGTGTCTTTTATCCATACCTTTGCTTTGGTAAGGTAAACTCCAAAGGCTTTATACTGATGTTTTTTCCTCATTTTTTCACTCCCTCTAAAGTAAAAGATGACAGGTAATAATATAATGTGTGGTAGAAGGAGAAATGCTGACAGACATTGTGTTACTTTGCTTCAATTAGGCTCTAATTACTTCTTCTCTTCAATTAGAAAATCACATGAACCAATTATGCCAGATAATATGTGCTTATCCTATTCAAACTGCACAATGGGTAAGGTCTATTCACATTGATTATCTCCAATTTATGCTTTTAGCCTTTTTTTCTCTTCTGTCTGCATGGACCATTACAGTTTTAAAGTGGAAGCTCTTAAGCAGTTCTCAGTATTATGATATCATTCGTTACGATTGTTATGTTTTGATGGAAGAAAAATTTTGATGCCTTGAATGCAGAGGGGAAAATCTCTTTGGATTGAATGTATTCCAATTTTTCTAGTTTGGATAACAATATTCCCATGTTTTTTTAAACAAATATGATACAACATGGTCTAGTGTTAATGGACAGAGCTGGGTGAAACAGCTGGTTCTGTGGGAACAAAGATTTCAAAACCAAACACAGGGTATTGAACTCAAGAATTGCTCACACATTGTCAGCACAGAGGTATCAGGCCTCATTTGTGAGTGATCTGCAGAGTGGAAGGCAATGACCAAAAACAAAGGGACAACCTTAAAACCCAGAAGTGGAAAAGCCACAACAGTATTTTCCTGCTAAATAAAGGAGGGAGAAACATTATGTGAACCCTCCAGTTATAGAACAGTTCAAGAGATCTGGATGAGCAGAAAATGCTAGGAAACAACACTGAATACTAGAGGCAACTTGCACGATTTCACCTCTCCTTTTATAAGGATTTAAGGGATTCTGCTCATTCAGGGTTTTATCTACCCTTGTGCTCAGCTGAGGAATAAACTCCTTTTAATTCTCCAAGGATTAAATACAGGATACAAACTTTACTGTCCAGCAGTCTCCAGGTAAGCTTCAGCTGATTCCACATTACACCTATCTCAATCAATGGGAATCTTTCATGCTTACAACACACAAACTCCACTCACACTGGTTTTCTTAAATAGAATTGATATGCCAACAAGAGGTTCTGATCATAATATCATTCCAGGTGGAAAAGGCCTGAGATAAGCAAGTCTAATCATTAATCCCCCCCATTACAATCCTATACAAACTCATAGTTGGACCTAAATTATTACATGGTACAATTACGCTAATTCATGCTTTTCCCGACTATTTTAATGAAACCACAAAGACGGATCTGTGTATATAAAAAAAATTAACATGGTACAAAACTGCACTTATTTTGTGTGGCATTCATACATATATTCCCTAAAAAGAGAGCTGCTCAGGAATACTAAAATCCTGCTGCAGTGACATAAAAACTAGGCAGAAGCCGAAGAGTTAAACAAAGGCAAGTTATTTTGTATAATGTCATGAACATGAAAGATGTATTTGTCAAAATGCAATTACAAAGAACTCTCCATATCACATGATATAATGAGTGTCATAATGGAAGTACAAACATCCCAGGGAAAATAGTTACCTACGACAGGCAGAATCATTTTTCATGGAATTGTAACTAAAATAAGTAAAAATTGATATGTTTGTGAGACTCCACTATTCTAGGTACTTACTACAGAATTATATGCATTTTAGGTAAGACAAGCCTGTACAAATAAGGGAAAAAAAGGTTTGGCTACCAATATTCTCAGCAATCAAAATGCTCTGGAAAGCTCAGCCTTGACATTTCCCCTCCCTCCATCCCACATGTTTTTGAAGTCCAGATCTAGGTCCTAACTAAAGTCAAGGTCTCACAGTAACCTGCTCTCTCTAACAGCAGAAGGGAAAGCAGCCAAGTGAGACAGTTTTCTCAGAAAAGTTTTACAGTGGAAGAAATTAAATAAAATTTAATATCAGATGCCAAGAGACCTACAGTCCATCTGTCAGATCAAAGACTGGAGCAGGTTTAAATGAGGACCAAAACTTTTGGAAGCTGAGGTGAGCAGAAGTATTTCTCTTCAGAATTTTCCTTCCACCACTCAAAATTCAGTAAAATTCACAGAGTTTTACTGAAGTTCAAGAACACTTGTCTAGCATTTTGGAGTTATAAAAGTGACAAAGAAACAGAAGTTAAATTTTTTAAGATGCTTTTTACACTCAAAGAAAAAAAAATTGAACAGATTTGTTTCAAAGACAAGACTCATTTCTCAATGGCTCACACCTCTTCTTTTGATAGACATCAAATGTGCCAACTTGACTGGAGTGACTACAAAACCTTTAGAACCATTTGCACAGACTAAGACTGAATCAATGCAAATGCCCCATCTTCTTTTAATGACGAGTCAGTTTACGTGAATTATCCTAAAAATAGTCAGCTGGACAAACCAATCGGTTTTGTCTGGATTTGGATACTGGCTGGGAGAAGCATAAGGAAGGCCATTATTTGTTTTGAATGTGAAGGCTGCTAGACCACATAAAACTGATAAAGTTATTTCTCTCACCTGATACGAAGCAAACCACCAAAAAGTAACAACTTCCACTTTCTGTCATTATTCTGGCTTCTATCCAGAAGTAGAAATAGCAGTACCAACAGTTCTGTGATGGTTACTTTATTGCTAAAGAGAAGAAATCCTTCTCTCTAATCCAACAGGCTGCATTAGTGGGGAGGTCATACAAAAAGGGCTTCTATCGAGTTCAGACACATTCGTAACCTTAATAGAACCAAAAGTTCTGATTATGTCTCTTCAGCAGTATTATGTGCTCTCCAACTGGCAAGAGGAAGGAGAAATAAAATTAGACCTTGCCCATTCTTGCAATTATTTTGTGGCAGTTGCACTGCAGCAATAAAAACAAGGCCAGAGACATGAGGCAGCAATTCAGCAAGGAAAAAGTCATCATGCACACAAAAAAAAGGAAAGAAAATGCAGGTTTTAAAATGCATGTATGCAAATTCATGGTCTCTTGGGTATTTGTAATAGTTTAAAAGGAAATGCAGTTTATGAACTGCATTTGAAGTATGCAAATGAAGTATTCTTATGGCTGGTTTAAACTACTGTAAATTACACTGCATTTTCCCCTTATAAATACTACTTAAAAACAATTATGACCCATAAGTAAATGCTTTTACTTGAAATATTGTTTATTATGGAAAACATTATACCTTTATCATTCACCTCAAAGTTTCAGGAATAGATAGCAAGAAAGGCAGAACTGAAATATTTTTCCCAGGAAAAGAATTCAAGTATGTCAAGTCCCTTGCCAGATATTACATGTATGGTATCTGAAGGACTTTTGTATACAAATGGAAACAACCACTAACAGACAAGTCAAAAGGGATCCAAGCAGCACAGCAGGGAAGCAGATCCAAAAGAAGCAGAAGACAAGACCCATAAGTTTTTTAGCATATAAGATTTTCTAGTTTTTGGTATGAAAAGATATGAAAGGCTTGGTCTTGAAATTTTCAACTTAAATCAAAACTTAATTATGCTAAAAATTCGGCTTTGAAACTGAGTACTTGAAACTAGTTTTAGCACTAAAAGGAAAATAGGCTGATGCAATTCACTGGAGAAAAATAGGATTTTTCTCTGTAGACAAATTTTGCAGTGATCAATCACTCCAAAAAAATATCAGATCTGCTATGGAGGATTCAGGTTTAACAATTATAATTATGGAACTGTATCAGTGATGAATACTCTGTGTTGTGAATACAATAGCATTGTACTTTTAGATCACTGTATAATTTCAGGGCACACTTTGATGATTTTGCTGGCTACTCACCTATTTTATAAGTCAGCAGGAGACTTGACAAGATGAGGAAAAAAAAGGTTTCCTTCTCCCCAGATTTATACATGCTCAGTTATATTCATTGTTGTGCTGTTCTGAACAACTTACTCATTGATTTATGGTATGTGCTCTGTAAAATCTTTTTAATGTTTTTATGTGCCCTGCATGTATCTCTCTCTTTAAAAAAAATAGTAAAAATTCAAGAACAGTTTCAGAAATTAAACTCAGTACAAAAAAATGTAAAATAAATTGCCTCTTTTTTGATAAATTTATGCACATCTAATTATTCCTTACTCTTCATCTTTACGGAAGTAAAGGAAACAACAATGGCTTATATCATGTGTCAACAAAAAAAACAAGATTAAAAAAAGTTTAGAAAGAATAAAAGAGAATTTTGTCCTGCCTTTAGCAGGACAAAAATTTTCAGTGTGTCTCCATTTTGCAGGTTTCCCCTCAGTCTTTCTCGCTGGAAACATCTCAGGTTGTCCATAACCTCCACTCCCACAGGCAGAAGTTATGAAAAAATACAGTATGCCTATCATTTCAAACAGGCTAGAGTATTAAGCCAAATTAAATATATCTCCATATGTTCTAAAACTTTTAGATCTCTGGCCTTCCTTGCTGGAAAAGTCAAGCGCTTCCCCCTCTTCTAGCCCCCTTCTTGGAAATGAGGACACTGGAAATGAGCCTGCATAATCCTCCCTCTCTCCCAGGATCAGGTCAGATTTTTCCCTCTGCCTCACTGTTCTGCCTTTTGCCTCTCAGTTATTTTCCTTTCTTACCCCTGAAAGGCATCTGAAAGTTAAGTACTGGGAAGATGAAACGCACTGTTAGTAAATTTGAAAGGAAATAACACTCATGTCCTTTCATGATTATACTCACTCTAATTGCTTGAAGCAGGTGCCACTGCAATACACCACTTCTTCCCACTTCCATCTAAGGTATTATGAGTGCCTTTGAAAAAAAATATACTTAATTCATTAAATAACTTTCTCTATTTCTGGGCATTTAGCCTAACCAGCCCTTAGTGCTATTGTAATGCAAGTAATAAATAATCATTCCCTCTCCACTGACTAAGAAAATAATTGTTCCCATTTCACAGGTGAAAAAAAACTTATTTCCCAGATTCCCCAGAAAGTCTCCTTGAGCCTCTCAAATGCCACAGCCAGAAGATACCTTTACTTCTTTTTAAGGCTTCGGGTGACTTCCCCAGTCAGAAATAGGGCATGCTACAGAATGAAGCCACAGGAAAAAAACCAGGCAAATTTCCAGAAGAGTTTGTTCCTAGGTGCTCTCTGATGGGGCCAGCAATTGTAGGGAGTGCTTCTAAGTTTGCACATCTGATGCTCGGAGCAGAGATGCCCCAGAGGAGGTCAGAATCTCTTGTAGTGCTCCATGACTGGGAATTCGAAAGACAGGGGAGTTGGAGCACTGGAGAACAATCCACAACACACATTTAACACTATGTGTTTGAGATTCTTCACTGCAATAGCAGAGGCAGGTTTGGAGCCACCCAAATCTTCTTTCCCGGTAAAACTGCAGTCTAAGTAAACAGAGATTCAGAGTGCCTTGGATGTCAGAGCAGCTGGGAGCCAGCAGGACGGAGCAGGTAAACCAAAGCCAGAAGATTGTGCTGAGAGGCAGCTATTCGTATGGAAGAGAAGTAAAATGCCCTTAAATAACATCTTTCAAAGGCACTTAGTACATCGAAATTCAAAGCGAGGTTGAAAAACATTTCAATGCATCAGATTTAGCACATAATGAAGTGCATTTTGGGTTAATCTCATCCGTAGGAAAAAAGAGCCCAGCAATACTGCCAGTGTGACATATCCCACAGAGACAGAACAGAACATGCTGGGAATATCTTGTCTCAGCAGACAGACAAGGTGATGTTGTACATCCCAACCACAGCTTTGGCCACATCCCCAGCATATTCCACAGTCTCCGTACTTCTCTGTTCAGCATTCACCATCCCTCCCCTATTTCAGACTGCTGCCTATGATGCAAGCAGCAACACAGCCTCATGGAAATGGCTATGCCAGGCTTGTGATGGCAGAAAGCAGCAGCACACTTCTAACCTGCTCCCAGCCAGTTGTGCCCACTGTATTGTGTCCCAGTACAGTGCTATTCCCAGCAGGATCACCAAACACGGCAAGCAGAGCAACCCTGGCCCACATGCCCCCCTCCCTCACGAACCAGGGCCGACGAATACAAAACTGTAGACACAGAGTATTTTGAGAAAATGCCTAATGGAAGTTACCCAGGGATGTGGATCCAACTTTATAACAAAGAGATATGTACAGTTTGAGTCTGAGTCGAATTCCCAGAATGGCATTATCTGTGTAGTGTTAATTCTTTATTATTCAAAAGATTGCTAACTGTTCATATCTGCACAAATGTGTTCATGCTTCATTCATTCCAAGTCAATAATAATGGATTCTTACTATTGATTATACATGAGCCTTTTTGTCCCATCATAATGAAATTTTAATGTTGATGGTCCCCAAACTATTATTTCAACCTAATAACAGTGAGGCTTGACAATTACCTCGCTCTGCGAACTGCAGATAGAACTAATAAGGTCATCCTTAATAACTTTTTGTTTAGCTGACATTTGGAAATTTTGTAGTTATCATGTATTATTTTAAAGTCAGAAGAGTGTTTTGCAAAGAAATGTTGTCTCCCCATGGAATAAAATACAGTTCTGCCAGGAGAAAGCCTTTCCCTTGCCTGCTCTCTGACCTACAGTTAGGCACTTGCTGCCATTTACCTGAGGCCCAAGGCACAGAAACAGTTCCATGGCTGCAATTCAAAAACATGATAGTAAAAGGGAAAACAGAAAAGGCAAGAAGATTAAAGAATGAACGGTAAGAAAAAAATTTAAGAAATGGCAAGGATAGGCCATCTAGTGACAGAGTATTAGCCTGAATTAAAGAGCTCGAAGGTGTTTCTGTTTCATTGTGCACACAGCACTGGTATGAGTGTCCTCAGGAGATTTGTCCCCTTTCCTGGGATAACCGAGGACCCCACATGACCAGCATACCATAGCCAGAGAGCAGAGATTTTTGTTCCCAAACAGACCTCTTCCCCTCCTGGCGCCGCTCAGTGCCCATCCCTTCACTCCATCCCTGCCCTGCAACCAGGCAGCCCCACCGCCATCAGGGCTTTCCACCCGAAAGGGAAAATATTCACCCTGGGGGTATATTTGGTGAGGGGAAACTGGGAGTAAATAGGAGAAAGGAGACCACTGGAAGGTTTCCGCAGGAACTCCATGCTGGGCAAGCTAACCTATGGGGGAGAGAGTGGGAAGAGAAATGGCAGCCACAGGACGACTCGCAGTCCAACCAGGCAAAGAGCAAACAAACGGGATTTGAAGTGATGCTATTGGAGTAAATACATGTGTAAGCACTCCTGATGTTAGTAGGTTAACTATGTGTGTAAGCACAGTAACAACCTGAACTGAGGTACTCTCCCAGGACTGGGTTTCCACACACCACCCCTCTGCTCAGAAACATCCACAATTTGGGATTTTGCTACCAAAAAAAACCCCACACCCATGGGTACAGATCTGCCTGTGAAGCAAGGATGAAGCCCCTAAGGATCTTTCAGTTTAGGAAAGATTATGTTATATGGAACAGCGTTTCCTACTTGTTCTGGTCCCTCTGTGGATGGTAGTTTAGCTAAATTGAGGAATGTGGCTATAAAATCATTTGGGGAATGATGAAGGATTCTGGTGAGAAAGCTGGCAGGCAGAATTCCCTAATTCCCTGCATTTTCCAGGGAAACAGCCTCACTTGCTTGAGGGAAGCAGCTGTGCCTGCCATCTTCACCATGGCACTGGGCACAACTGCCTGGTCTTACCCTAGTGCTCAAGATCACTGGGGCAGACGGAGCATTAACACTTTTAGTAAATACAGTTTCTGGAGCAGGAGAAGGAAGAAAAGAATAAGCAATGGTAATCATCAAAAAGACAGAATATTTTTTGTTGTCCAGTTTCTCGCATGCCATTTTTTGGTCAACTAGCTTTTTTAGTACTATGAAGATCCCAAATACAACAGGGATACAAATGCTGGGAATAGCTATTTGCAATTGTTACAATCTGCTTCCAATTACTACATTCCCCAGACATCCTGAAATAGTCAAGGTTAGGTTTGAAGTAACATTCAGTCCAAGGCAGGCAATTTCACATGGTTAGAGAATGAATTTCAGAAGGGAAAAAGCAAGCACTGAGTTTGTCCTTAGGCTTCCTGGGCATCCACTTCCACTGCTTCAAAATGTGGCACTGGTTATTAAAATGATGAGGCAGGGTTTACTTTTCTCCAGACTCTGTTTTTTTCATTACTTTATTTTTCAATGCCTCTTTCACACTTCCTTCATTGATGTGTTTAAAACCTAGGCAGTAACCACTGTGATGAAGCTGCAACCACCATTATATTCTGAAATTCCTACCAAAGAATTTTTAGGTTCCTTGGCTGAAAATTTACAGGAAATACATAGAACAGAGAAAAAACATCCACCCATATTAATACGTCTAGTGTAAATCTACTTTTTCTGTTAATTAAATTGTTATTGACTTCAGAAAAAATTCTTTTCCGCTCCCTGAAGAACAAAAAAAAAAAAAAAAAAAAAAAGGTTTATCTTTCTACAACAGAAACTTAAAGGCTTTTCCAGAAAAACAACCCTTATTCTATGATCAACCTTTATTTTTCAAGAAGCCTCAGTTCTGCTACAGCAGTTGCAAACTTGCAGCTGTTCAAGTACTGGCACTTGCCTTGCTGGAAAGATAGCACAGAACCTTTGCACCCAATTTTCCAGGCATGCCAGGGGAAGAAAATCACACAGGTACCTTACCAAGACAGAAATCCACACACATCTTGCAAATAAAGGATTGAAAAGGAAACAGTTTAAATTTCAAGCCTCTCCTTTATTTTCCTGTTTAGAGGAAGCTGTTCAAAGCTCTTATTTTCAAGCTTTGTAGTCTAAATTTTTGTTGTTGCTGTCTACAAACTTTCCCACAGCATTCCTAAGACTGCTGACAAGAATTTAACTGCACTGTGATAGGACACCGTACTGCTCAAAATCACCCAGACCTGTCAAAAAAAATGAGGTGAAGGTTCTTGAATACAAGAGGCATAGCCTCAGCTTCTGATGTTGATGCTCCTCATCAGTACAAGGAAGGAGAAATAATTTTCCTAGGCATGAAAATTAATGTTTTATTTCTGATTTCCCCACCTCTCCAACTCATTATATCTCATGCTTATGTATAACACAAGTTTTGCCATTGCTGCTCATGCTGTTCAGGGCAACAAGGGAAAGGACGCAGAAGTCTCCCAAAAATGAACTAAAGAGCTCCTGGTTTCCAAAGAGAAGAATGTAAATTTTTTTGCTAAAAAAACCCAAACAAAAAACCAAAAAAAAGCCCAATGCCAAAACAGAGAAAAACAAATAATCCCAAACAAACACAAATACAAAAAAAAACACCCAAAGGAAAAGAAAGCAAGCAGAAGAAACAAAGAAAGCCCCCACCAGCCAGCAGAAATGTTACGTTTGTTAGGAAGCAGTAAATCAATGTTTGCCATACAGGAAACTGCCAAACAGTTTCTTCATTTGTCATGAAGAAACTCTCTTTCACATTTTTCAAAAATATAAATAAAATTTAAACAAACAAATAAAGTTTGCTCAACCCTACTCCCACCACAATCTGTGAAAGCTGTAACATACAAAAATGGTAGAGAGGTCTTTACATTTCTGCAATATCACATACAAAAGAATTACAAAAAATCCTGTAGTCATGTATTGGTGTGCAGATTTCTGAACCCTTTTTTCCTAAATATTTTTAGAACATCTGTGCTGCAAGATTCTTTTTGCTTGTTTGTTTTTAAAAGCTAACAGAGTGTCCAGGAGCATCATTTAATGCAAAAGTATAGATACTGAGACTCCATTTACAATACTCGAGAGAACAATCTACAAATAAAAGTGAAATCAGAGCTGGTTAATTATTACCATTGACAGAAAAAATGGAAAGGAAGAGAAAACACCACCATTCAAACAATACCAATGCCATGTAAGAGCAAAAATCACTTCCAACAGCAACCATTAAAGATGCAGTGGACAAGATATGCATGCATCGCACACTGCTTACAGAAACAGAGTCCACCACATCAAATTTGCTCCAACTGTAATGACAGTAAAGTGCCTCAGACACTGTCTAATCAATAGCTCTGCTTCCCTACAAGCACACACTCTGCTAAAGCAGACTTCTTAGAAATAAATAGATGCTTAATGCATTGCATTAAGGGTAAATAAAACCACCTTCATAAACACACTTATTCTCTCTTTACAGACAAAATGTAATAATAAAAAAAAGTGCACTCATCAAACTCTGGAGAACAAGTTTCCTCCACAGCATTTGCATAAGGGGAAGTCTGCTGCTGCTCTTATTAGAGTCCCTAATTAAAGGCTCACACATTCCTACATCAAATTAACAAGGTACATTTTGCTTCTCCTAAAAGCTGTCCAAAGTTTCAGCTATGTGAAAAATTCTTGCTTTACTGATTACATGGGTTTTGCAATAATTAGAAAATTGTTTTAGTGTTGAGTAGAAGCCAAATCTGCCAGAGAGATGTGCACCACCCACTGCCTGCCCCGTCTGTTCATGCTGCATCCTCTCCTTGCTTTGCAACCTCTGCTGTAACAACCTCCAAACATTGGGAAAATGTCATTTGAATATCCACAGCTCCTTTAAAGATGCAAAATTCATGCCATCTCCTGCTTTTTTAGGGAAATATGTATGCTCATTTGCAAAACGTAAAAAAAAAAAAAAAAAACCAAATTAATATTGGGGATTAACAACACTGAGAAATTCTGATAGCAGTGGTGCTAAGAGAAACCAGAGCTCAAATTTCAGCTGGCCTTCTGCAGCATAGTTCTTGAGGATCCCAGCTTTTGGCCTCACAGCAAGAGTGTCCATTAATTTACTTTACAGTTGGCCCATAGAACTGTATTTTAGTCATTTATATAGCACTTTGAGCAAAGTATTGGGAAAGGATAATAGAAGGACAGAGCAATAAAACAAAGTACAACAATTAGCAATGTAAAAAATGGTGAGCCAATGACTGGTGGCCCTGAGGGATGACAAAATATTAAGCTGACAAGAAAAGCCATCAAGTCTATGGATGAAATGCTGTTAGGAAGTTGGGATAAGAGTCATTAAAACAAAAAATTAAGGTGCAAAGAGCAGCATATTAATGAACGGGAAAAGTCCAAATGAGTGGGTTAAAAAAAAAGTTTGGTAAGCAGTTTACAAGTAGCAGTTAGAGGAATTTGAAAAAATGAAATAATAAAAGACAAGACCCCCAGGGTGAAGAATAAGAAAGAATCTGTTACAGTTTGGACAGTTGTTTAGAAAGCAAATCAGAAACTGTCATTAAGATATAATAATTAAAATTAACTAGTGTCTCAGGGCTCAGACAATACACTGGAATGTTCAGCTTTGAGGCCTGCATGACCATGGTCATGTCACACTCTCACATTCAGCTCCTACTTTACAAAACAGAGATGCTAATGCTTCCATTGTACTTAACATTTAGATCATAAGACAGTTCTAGGTGTACATCCATGTACAATCACAGTAGCAGCTGTTGCACAGGCCTCATTTTAGGTGGGACAGTTTTGTAGCAAATACTTAGAAACTCCCTAAAAAGTGAGAAGAGATTGGAAACATGTTCAGGAAGAGGGAACACTAAATAAATAGATTAGTTTAAAGATGGATGAGGAAATGTGTGTGTGAATTACAATGGAAATGACACAGATTTAAGAGAAAAAAAATCAGACACTGGCCTTCCAAAAGCAAGCAATGACCCATGTGAGCTAATAGAGGGTTGTTGTATGGCTTTCTCTCCAAGTGAAATTCTACCAGACTTTTGTTTCCTTGGAAGCTACTTCTAGATGAGACAAAGTTTGAAACTTGTCTGTGGTGTTTTATTTATAGAGACATATCCTTAACAGGAACTGACGGGTTACAGAGATGCGCATCCTCATCCCTTGACACCTATCTAAGCATCAGCTCCAGCAGTCTCCAAAGTTTAAAGAATCCTCCTCCTCCTCTCACAGGTATATGCGTCAGTTCAGCAACAAGCAGGTTTGCCATTTTAATACATTTTATGAACTTTAGCAAGCACATTCTTTATATCTGGACAAATCCACCTCCACTCAGCACACCATTACCATAGCCCCAGTTGCTGTTAAAGCCTTGCTAGCTATTAAGGAAGATACCAAGAAAAAGAAATCACAAAGGTGGCTCAGGAAGAACAGGTATCAAGCTGCCGGTATTACTCCCAAACTGGCTGACAGTATTATTTGCTAGCACAAATTATCTCTAAGTAGTTCTGCACATCTGCAATTTTTAGTACCCACTTCTCCCCCCACCCCTTCATCCTTATTCCCATTAGGAATAGCCCAGATTCTTTAATTGACAAGAGACTGCCCACAGTTTGACATTTTTATGTTAAACTAACAGTCACATTACTTTTTCATTTTTAAAAGGTACTATTTTTGATCAGCGCCAACACACATATTATTGAGTGCCTTTCAAGGATGGCATTTAAATATTGCTAATGGAATTTCTTTGTAATCAGTCCCAGAGAGTTTAACTCTATCACAAAGCAAAGCCTTCCTAGCATCTGCCATCGACTCAAATAACAGAAGATTCATAGCTAACTCTCACTTCAGTTTTTTGTAAACATGATAAAACAAGAAAGTGACTTTTCAAAAGAAAGCTTGTGAGTGGTGCTCTGGTAAATCTCATCTGGATATGAGCAGTGTTTGAGGAACCTCTGAAGCCTTTTCTGAACATGGTAATTAAAATTACAATTATGCAAGGAACACAAACCCATTTGGAATTCTCCTCTGTTGTCAGACTCTTTCCTTTGTTGACAGCAATAACTCTATTATTAACCTTGCAACAAATTCACAGCGCAGCACTAACAAAAGTGGGTTTCAGGCTTATATTCTTTTCCTCTTATGTTTCAAAAATAATCTTCTTATTATCCATTCTTGAAGTCAGTATTTTATTGAAATAAATTCTAGACAAGGACAGGTTGGTGGGTAGATTTTAGAAAAGAACCAGCTCTTCTCTTAATCTGCTTTTACTCAAGAAGAGATGAATAGTTTTTTAACATTTCAAGAATTGCTTGTCCTAGTTTGTAAAAAGTGGGAAGCCACAGGCTTCACTTGGAGTAACGTTACTCTAGGGGTCACAGAGCAGTGTAACAAGGTTGGCTGAACCCACTGCAAGGAAGGAATTCAATGTTTCCCTGCTTAATTCCTACATACATTACTTAGCCTAGCACCTGGAATGGATACATGATGAATTGGACCCTCTCTCCATCTGTGCAACAGAGAGTAGATCTGGTGCCAATGCAAAATGTAAGTTTTAAATCCAGGGTAAATTTATACTTTTTGTTTTCCCCAATAATTTTGTATGACAGGAAAACTGCCTTACAAAGAAGTTCCCATGCTGTAATTATGAGAACTATCTTTTCATAGCTGAAGTGTAAACCCACCCTCTACAGGGCATGTCCTGACAAGGCAGATGAGCTGTCCATGGACCACATCAACTACACTAAAGACAGGAAACTCCTCTTCACCTTCTAGAAAATCTTACAATGCACACAAGCTGTCCTGGCCTGACAACATCCAGCCCTGGGGAAAGGTATCCCATCCAGCCCAGGAGTGGAGTTTGGTTTGGTATTTTCTTTTCATCTATATTGATGTCTAATCCTCTTTTTCTTATTTAACATCATGAACTTAGCAGTACAATACAGCAAGGGGATCTATTGGCCAAAACATCCTTTAAGAATTTATTGGCTCTTGGTTTCATCAAAAAAAGATGATTGAAGAATTATTTGGGTTAAAAGCGACCTTTGAAAATCATCTGGTCCAAATCCTCCCACTTCCCAAATTTGATGTTCATTCAATAATCACCGTAAATGTAAATAAGTGCTCCTAATTTTCTATACCTTTCTCATGAGCCCTTAAGAAAATAAAGAAGTTGTTTTCACTTTCATGCGATGAAAGTATTTATCCTCCATGCTTTTTTTACACCTCTTAGTTCTTTCACTTTTTAACTTATCCAACACTTAGAGTGGGAACTGGTCACTAGGAATAATCCCTTCCTAAGCAGACACATCACAGCACTGATGAGCCAGAGTGCCTCTGTGATGCTTTTACAGCTATCATTTTTCTCCTCATCACTGCAGCCACATCTCACTGATTTCAATATTGTCCCGTTTTGTTCTACAGGATCCTGCAGGTTTTGCTTTTCAAAGATAACATGAGCCACTGGCAACACTGCCTATAATCTCCTTTTGGGTGACAGCAGCACTTATCAAGTCACAATCCCAGAGAGCCAAACAGGTCAGACTCCACGGGCAGGGGACGCATTAAAGCAGAAGACGCAGAACACTTGATTTCACAAAGGCTCTTTTACTTCTGCATCACATGCACTTCAAAGTCACTGCAATCCTGTTCTCATGTATCAGTGACTCAGACCACTGACCATGTCTTCTAAAGATTTCACAAGAACCAACTGAAGTCAGTCTCTTCCTTTAGCCAGTGACTTTTGATGTTCCACAACCCAGATACAAAAATTTTTAGGATTATCAATAAACCAAACCATTAGTCCTCCCAAATCCATTCTCCAGGTGAACACAGCTCTTTCTCTCTGGGATCATCTCAGGCTGGACATCTCAAGCATCCACACTTCATAGCACTAAAAGGACATCCTGTCCTTAACAAAGTTTCTTCCAGAGTAATATTTACTAGTTTGTTTCATTTTTATTGTATGTGTTCCTCTGCAGATGTGGGTTTACAGTAAAGTAAGAGTTATGCAAAATGAAAAGATGAAAGACCATTTAAGTAATTGAATAGCAACCAGCATCAGTCTGGCTATATCAGTTTATCTAAAGGTGTTGTAGCAGAGAAGCAGAGGTGCAATCAATACCTGAGAAAGAGGCAAAGGAATTCAGATGCACATCAAGTTACTCACGGGTGAAAATTGCACAGTAAGTTAAAAAAGTAAAATTTAAATTGTTTTCCACCATAAATGACCATTTTCAAATTCTTAAACTTTTCCTAGTGACACTAGCTATAGGACTTCAAATAATCAGAAACTCCGATTCTTATAGGTGTGCCTACTTGGTTTGTCTATCAGATTATTCCTCAGATACAAATAAATTTGTTTTATAGATTTTCAAACATCCAAATGTTTTGGATCAGCTTAAAACCACCATATTCACGTCTACATGTCACACAAGGGAGCAAAAGGAATTGACAAACCACCAAAATCACATCTCTGATGCACACAAGCACAGCCCTTGTTAAATATGCATTTCTTTTGCCACATGGCATTACCTCAGTTGAAGAAGAACCAAAAAAAAAAAAAAAAAAAAAAAAGTTCCAAATAGCCAGAAGATAGAGCCTGACTGAAAGCCCACAGAATTCCTGTGACTACAGAAGTGTTAAGGACCTATAGCTAAGCTGCTGCCTGGCTAGCACCGTCACATTAGTTCCAGAAATACTGCCAATATTGTGTAATTCCCACAGGAGAACTAATGGAAAGCTATTCAAAATGAGAATCCTTCCTGCAGGTGTGAAAGTATTTCTTCAATCTCAGGGTTAATTGCATCTTGGCTGTGACCTGGAGCACCCTTATTATTTAAGTGTATAGCCTCCCAGGAGCACAGAAATCATGCTAAGTTATGGTGCATTTTTACTGTGGGAAATGACTGCTAGATGCTAGCATTGAAACTATTGTACTCTCATTTGTGACATAAAGAGCACTTGGAAACAAGTTTCTCCCTTTTCCAAGCATAAAAAGCTTGCTCACTGACTCACTCCAGCTCTTTTCCTTCCTGCACAATTTTCCCTGAGTTACATGGCATTTCAACCACTTCAGATCAGAAGTCTTATTGCTTGTAACAATATCTTAAAAGAATATCTCCTAGAGCCAGGGGCCACATCCTGCTCTCAGTTACATCCAGAGATCACTGTCATTGCACCACATCACTCCAGGTGCACTTGCAAAACTGAGTGCAGAATCTATACTAGGAGGGACCAAGCCCACCCAGTATAATGGGCCACCCATGCTTTAATTATTATTAATAATTCTTTATTGATTCTTTTAAACTGATATTAACAATTGGGGAAGACACGTCATGAACAGAAAAGGGGAAAAGTAATGGAAATTGAATGGTAGCCTGTAATCTGTGCTGCCATACTTTGGAGACCATGAGAGCTTGTGGCTAAAGACAAGCGTATCTTTCATTATAAATAATACACAAATTGCAGACACTTACAGCAGCCACCACTGAAAGGCACTGAACCTCCTGCAGGTACTGGGGAATCAGAAGATTCCTGCTGTGCCAAGCACCACATTGGAATGGCTTTTCCCTGCTGTGCCCACAGCACACAGGGCCTGTCGGAATGAGCCCCATGCTCCACAAGGATTTCTACTTTATATGTTGTACCATCAAAGCAGCAGATTGGGAGAGAAACTCTGGTCTAGGCTCTAACTCCAGCCACCCTCTAGAAAGGCAATTTAAGCAAGAACAAAAAGACATGATACTGTAAACCTAGCTGGTTGCATGCTCAGTGAACCAAAGCAAATCTATGTCATAGTAAATATACTTATACTGTAAATCTGGGCAATAGCACTTCAGGTGGTATAAATTGGCATTAGCTCATTACAATCAAGAAAGCCTTATTGATTTATGTGAGGTAAGGCTCTTACATGAATTTTCTGTCAGTTACCAAACTAAACCTACCTCCAGACCTGAATCGACCCATGAACAGTGCACTTCTGGAATGTCTATAATTCCTCTTCACTGTATAATTTTTATTGCTAAGAGCTGAAAGTTTGACCAATGGCATTCAATATCTGATGACTAAAATCTATTCAAGGAACAGGTGACCATAACTTCAGGTGTCTTCACAATACCAGCCAGAGTTGTAACAGCAAATTACATTATTTCAGGCAAGGCTCTATCAATGTTTCTGATCTAAATGTTGATTTTTCAGGAGTTTGAAACATATCCATAAGTTTTCCGTGATGCTGGAGCTTAACCCCAAAGCTGGCATTTTGCTTACTTGTTTTGAGAAAACAATGGCTTTGACATGCTTCCACCCAAGTAGGCAGTAATCCATCAGAAACACTTTTTCTTTGCTCCTCTACAAATTAGGAACAGCTACTCCATGTTCCAAATCTGAAATATTAAGCTCCTGGAACTGAAAATATGCCAGTGGCATCTGAACATTAAGTCCTCTCAGTCAAAATTTCACCAGGCTGACCTCATGAGCCAGAGACAGTTTTCCAATTCTTCCAGTAGCATGTTAGGTATGCAACTTTCCTGGTTAGCTCATTTACTGCACACACAGAACTTTTGCATATATAATCTGCATAAACAGATTATTTTCTCTCCTAAAAATACATCTTGAAATATTCAGTTTAAATACGTACACTACCAGACTGTGTACATGTACCCAGGGCAGAAGACATCTTTCTACTTTAGTGTACCCTGCTAATCACATACCATCTGGTAATATATTATGTATTCAAAGATACACATAATATATCAAAACACATACTGTAGGCATATTATGGTGTGAGGAAAGAAGGAATATATCAGATGTAGTCACACAAGTGTAAATAACTTCTCATCCAAGAGAGCAGAACAGCTTTAAAGTACAATGACATTTTGAAAGATCTGCATTATATCTAGAAACGAGAAATTTTTAAATGAGCTTGAGCACTCAGTGATGCATTAATTAAAGACTTCATCTGATACCCATAAAAGTAATTGGAAAGACCTGCTGACTTTACCCATCTCTGAATTGGGCCCAGTAGCACATTAATTGAGGGCAAGTTTACAACTGCAGCAGCTGGAATTAGTTCTCAGACCAGTAAATCCTGGTTTCACGCATTAAATAGGGATGTGCAGTTAGTTTTACTTCTAGAAAGACCTCAGTTAAAAAACATGCATTTCAAAGCTACTCAGTGCTTGATATTTTAGCACTTGGAAACAGAAACGTTTTATTATATTAGTAGATTTCCACTACACAAACAAGCAGCCAGTGGTCTCTCAACAGAAAAATGCAGGTTCTAAATTATTTCTGTCCATATAAAATATGAAAAGTAGCATCTGCTGCTTTATTTCTTTTAAACACAACATGTATGAATTTTTTTAAATCTGTAGGTTTTAACCTCTGTTCTGCAGTGATTTTGCTCCCATCTCCTTTGACTCTCACACAGGGGTTGGACAGACCCACTCAAACACTTCACCACCACTTTGCCTTCAGCTGATCCCACCACATTGTCATTAATATGCAAAGGACAGAATTTATTCAGCTGGGTAAGGTTTTGTTTTCAATTGTATTTTCATTGCCACTTGTTTCACCTCTTATTCAAAGACAAGAATGTTTCAAGCTTACATATAAATACAGTGCAACAACTTCAAAGTCACACAGGGCTCCAGTAGCACAAAGCAGAAACTAAGCAATTTGAAGGTATTTTTAAGAGAAATAGAGCAACTGATACTGGGATGAGGCACTCCGAGGATATATGCAGAAGAGGGAATGGGCAATTTCCCACTGAAATCTCAGCCTTTAGATTTGTTTTTCCTCTGACACTGCAGATTGCTCTGGAGTTCATTGGCACAGATAACAACAAAACAAGATATTTGAAAAAACTGCATTTACTTCTGTAAGGGAGACAGAAGTATTGGCAAGGGCAGAAACAGACATCAGTAAGTTCTAGCCTCAGGACTCAGTACTGACATGTACCACACATGTAAAACACTTCATTTTCCAGGCATTCACTTTTAACTGTCTTGCTGGGATGCTTTTTTTTTTGCCTAATCTAGCTTTTAAGCGACCTCCTTGCGACAGCATAGAGTGGGCTGATGTTTACCAGTGTCTGAGCAGTCCCAAGATCTCAGTTTCTTTTCAGATTTCTCACACTGATCTTCAAGCATTTAAATCACTAACACTTCAAACACTGTATGTTTTATTCCTTTTACATTGCAACCTATTACTTAGAGCTAACCCATTTCATTTTCACACCAACAAACCATGCAAATGCTGTTTGCAATTCCAACATGAAGGTTAGAAATCACCAGCTAAACCAGCACAATATTTTTGTAGAGCAGCTGGGAGAACAACAGAGGAGATAAAAAGCACAGCCACGCTGTTTTATTTTAGTGACATAGGGGACTGATCCAACATTTATAACTGGACTATTCCTTTTCATGGATTTGATTTTACATAAAATTTGGGTTAGGGAGATGCAGTTACATTAGCTGATGAACCTTTAAAGAACATAACTAATGTGGATTTGATCTTTGAGGAAGTCACTTATCCCAGTGTTCATTTCCTTCTCCCCCTCCCCATTCCATCTGCCTTCTTACCTGTCACCATCTGCAGATTCAGTTGTTCAGAGACCATATTTTGATTCCTATATATTCCAGACTTCAGCGTCTCTAACTACAAGCATGACACTCCTACACTCTGCAGTTGCTGGCTTTCTTGGTAATTACTGTTCCATCATCGTCCCTGAGGGGGCAAAAATATCTGCTGTAGCCCCATGACCAGATGTCTTCTGATATTACTGCAACTCCCATCTTCCCCCAAGGTATTCTTGCTACTGTTGACCCTGTATTTTCTGATATAATATGCAATCTTTTTCCTATCAAAAAGATCACAGACGTGTATTTGTACATACAGCTAACTCATGCCTAATCCAGCTCTCTAACTTGTGCTCAATCTGCCAAAGTCTGAAGTTGGCTTCTACCCTCCAGACTTCCCCCTATATTCTGCATTTCTTCCATAAATCTTTGCCAAGATTCATTTTTCTTCAACTTTAACCTTATTGTCACAGCTTAGAATCTGGTGTGCCATGAGCTCAGAGCAGGCAACAGCCCCCCTGGAGCACAGGGGAAATCATATTCTGTTTTAATTCTATTTCTTCCCTCAGCAACTTTCCGGACCCTCCACCCTTAGGAAAACAAAAATGAACTAACAAAAAGAAAAAACAACCAATCAAAAAATTTGCTACCTTTGATTTGAGAAAAAAAAAATCTTTTTTCATTAAAGTGCTGCTTTCTTTACTTCCAGCTTTCTATTATCCCCACAGCTCATTCTTAGCTTTCCATAATGTTAGGCAGGGATGGTGGAGTCTGAAACCTGAAAATAGGCCTGTCTTGGTAGCACTGCAAGACAGCAGCCATCAGTGCAAGAATGGCAGTCACACAGCCTGTTCACATAGGGGATTTTAGAGACCTAGTTTTTTGCATTTTCTACTTGGCAAACAGATTAGACACAGGTATATGCAATAACCTAAATGAAATATATTTTTAGCTAAGGTAATTCTTTCAATCTCTTCTCTATCCTGAGAGTCCACACAGGCATCAAGTCAAACTTAAACCTGCATCGATGAACTTCAGCAGCGTGCAGGTCCTCAGCAGAAAGACAAGTTTCTATCATTAAAAAATTGCATTTATTATCTCAAGAGATCATTTTCTTTGCATTATCCTGGTACCTAAACTTTAACAATCCTGCCTTGTGCTAGTCATCCCTAGTCTTCTCCAGTCCTCTCCTCTCACATATCTCATCTGGATAGTATCCATCTATTTTTACAATTGCAAACAGTCAAACTGTGCCTGCTGAGGTACAGAGCTAAAGAAAAGCGGAAGGGAATGAAGTAAGGTTGACTTTCATAAAGAAAGTTTCACCAGATGCTTCATCTCACCTTGTCATTTCTACATGTTGTAGGCACATTGAGGCATATTGCACATTGAGATAGAATATATATTTCTCATATATATGTATGAGAAAGACTCTCCTAATCACAGTGCAGCAGGAAGTTTACTGACTGGCCAAAAGGCACTGCCTATTTTATCGGTACTTCTCCCATTGGACACAAAACGCAGACTCTTGATTACCTTTGCATTTAGGTCAATAGGTGTTATAATGCACTAAATGTGTTACAAATTATATTATTTACTACTACACAAAGTATAGTATAGTATATATTACTACTATGTATATTACTACTATACATAGCTAAAGAAAGCAAGAAGGGAATCCAGTATTTTCTCTTCAAGCTAGTTTATACTTTTCTTGAAGAAATTTATTCTTTGTGGTTATTTAAATTTCTAGCATCTGAAAATGAAGCATTTCTCTCAGTCACATGTTGTTCACAAGCATATGATTTAGTTACCTATTCTGTACCAGATTGTTCTTGCATCTTTTCTGACTGAGTAGAATGCTTAAAGCAGAATATCACAAAATCATTTAAGACTGGGCTTTCAAATGAGTTTGAAGGGAATATAGAGAGAGGTATCAACTGACATCCACACAAAAAGCTGTATTATTTTTCTTGCCTTTTGCAAAAGAAAGTGAGCTGGGCCTTACTATTTCGATGGACTAATATTCATGTTTCTGAGCATTTCTTGAGCAGCTTTGCTCTACTATTCAGAACTAACACAAAAATCTCAAATCTTGCTGGGAAATACAGTACTTTTATTCATAAGTATATTCTAAAATACATTATTTAAAGCTCACTCAGATCCTACAGAGTTGAAAAATTGCAGCCCAATAGGTCACTATTCAAAATAGCTCAAATAAAAGATTTACACTAGGAGGTTGTTTCAATACTGAGTTTAAATACACTGTAGGGATGAAGCTAAACAAGTGTTCCTAAAAATTGGAAAGAACAAAGCTGGTGAAGGTCCCAGATGTGGAAAATGCTGCAAATACCTCCACATATGAGAACAGGATATTCAGTGAGAGAGGTGCAACACTTATGCCTGCGGACAGCAAGAAATTGGCTGCCCATGTCTCACCTTGCATGGTGAAACCTTGATCCTGACCAGCAGTCTCTAGATATTGCTAAGGTACAGGCTAATACCACTGAAAGGTTATAAATGTATAATGATTCATATAAAGCATTTGTAGGAAATAAGGCTGCATAGTTTGGAATAGGTTGCTGTGAAAAAATCCTAAACCTGCTGCTAAGCCAGAGGATGATGAGGCTCTGGAAAAGGTTGCCCAGAGAAACTGAGGATGCCCCATCCCTGGAAATGTTCAAGGCCAGGTTGAATGGGGGTCTAAGCAACCTGGTCTGGTGAAAGGCTGGTTGGAACAAGATGATATTTAAGGTCCCTTCCAGCCCTGGTCATTTAATTATTCTTTGAAACTGCTCCAGGACTGCAGAATGCCTGATGACAGAAAGCAGGGAAGTGGCAACCATGGTGGTAAGAGTATCATGTCAAATTCTGATGCAGTAAGTTTAAGACGCAAGTCTGCCGAATTTTTCAGCTACGAGACACATTCACTGCATATAAATTCCTCACTCAATGCTAGCCATATGTATTTAGTCCAGTTCTTTAAGAACTCAGACCCTTATCTGTATGCAGACTGCTTTTGTTCTGAGCCTTTCTTCATGTTCTCCCGCTCTTCCTAATTAACAGAAAACAGTTATGAATATTCAAGAAGAAATTAACAACAGTGTAAATAATTTCTGGATGTTTGTAGATTCCAAATTTAGCTCTTAATTAACCCCCACTGATTTCAAAAAAATGTTTAAGAAAGAAATCTAATTTAAAAATTTCCCTTGTGTTTAAAGAAGGAAAAAGAAATAAGGTAAGACCACAAAGCAGCAGTTTGGCATTGCAGACACCAGCATCACACATTAGTCTGCTGCCTCTGGTTTCAGCAGAACAATCCTCATGCTGCCTTCTTCATTTCACAAGCAAATGCAGGGGATTTGTGTAACTACGATAACACAAGTCCATCTTCTGCAGGGTTTAAAGAATCCAGACTCTTTGAATTGTTCTAGGAGAAACCAGAACATGGGAGTTGGTCAGCTGAATCCCACACTGCAATCACTGACCACAACTAATACCAGATTAGATCTTCTAAGGAAAATGCTACAAGCCCTGACATAGCTATTACAGAAGCCACCTTTTTACGGATATACCTCTTTGTCACCCAACTCCTGTGGCTGTGAGGATTTTGTTTTGGTTTGTATAATTCTTCTCACAGCAAATCTACGTGTTCTTGCTAGCAGTTTTAAATGTCCAGTCTTTTTAGCTCATCTGACCAGTCTACTCTCCTTCAACTCCTGACAGCAGTGAAGAGCAGAGGACGTTCTTCTGGATTGAAGGAAACTCCTCACCAATTTTTTTAAAATGACTTTTTTTTTCAGTGTTTTGGCATTCACATAACTCAAAAGTACACGCCTTTTAGTGAATCACTAGCACATACACAGGCAAGAACCTATCATACCAATAAGAGCTATTTACCTCTGTCTCTTTTACATCTCTTGGGAAGATACAACAAAGGAGACATCTCTTACCATTGATCTGTGTGCAGCAAGCCCTGTGGTGTCAGTGGGAGTTCTGCATGTGAGACAACTCAAAGACAGACACTCCAAGAAATTTAATTTAAAGATGCCTCGGGAAAGCTTTAAATTGCACTTCCCAGAGCATGCAGTGGTGTAGATCCTCTCCGTTGTGCATAACACCCACTGGCATTGAGTTATCCATGCTCACTGGGAGGAGAACATGCTGTGCTGCTAAAGGAATTCCAGGGTTTCTCACCAACACCACTCATCCCCTCTGCTTCCTCACACATCCACTGTATGAGGAAACATTCCATGTTCTGCACTCAGCCTGTAAGCTGCACAACAGGCAGGAATCTCTAACATGGCAAGCACAGAAGCACCTTCACACTGACAGATGCTGATGGGTCTTGTTACCTCTGCAGCAGCTGAGTGGTGGTATATTCACAAAAAGATGACATATAGAAAAAGATACTACATTTGAAATACTATTTCTAGGTACAAATGTTGACGTCTTTTTTAGAAAAAAAAAAAAATCAAGGGAAAAAACCCAAACCAAGACTGCTGAGTCTATGCAAGCACTTCTACCCACAATTAACGCATTTTCTAAAAAGGAGGGAAAGTCATTTGCTTTACCCCATGTCTTGCTTCTAATTCTTTTTCTTTTTTTTATCCTAAGAGGGTATTTACATGGCAGTATTTAAATAGCATGCACCTTAATAAGAAAGTAGATTAACAGCACAACTGCCAATACAGAAGAACAAATCAACAGAACCTACTGCAGCTGAGATACATAAATGTGCTCTGCCTCTCCATCAGAAGAAGCAAAACACTGGAGGTGAAGAAGCAGCCAGAAGCTGAAGAAAGAGTGCCTTCACCATAGCTGAGCACACTGAAGTAGTTATCCAGAGAAGGAACTCGGAGCAGAGTAAGGGATTGGGAGCATATTAGGGGAATAAACTTGAAAAAGACTAAATCTCTACAAAGACAGTAGCCAAGGAGAAACACATAGCTCCATGGCAAGTGTCCCCAGAGAATTCCCACCCACATGAATTCGCTGTGTGTGTGAGGCAATGCTCTGAGGTCATTTCCTCACCCCCAGAATGGAGAGGGGCACAGGGGAATAGACTCCCGTGAGGATTTACCTGCGTTTAATACTTGGGATGCACCAGAGCATGGGCTGGGGCCAGGCCTGGAAGAGAGCATCCTCTTATCTCTGCACATCGTGGCATTTACCACCCTGACAGATGCTCTCCATCAATGCAGGAATACACTTCTCATGCTGAAAAGCCTCAGCACAGCAAAGTGGATCACCTAAACACAAGCATCACATTTCCAGAGGGTGCAAACCTTTGACATTTTCTTTGGGATTTGCTCTGACAGCAGCTACAAGTCTGGCCGTGGGAGGTAGCACAAGCTCTTTTGTGCCAGCAGAGCAGCCCGAGAAGGGATGCGGAAGGCAGTCAGTCACACACATTGATTAGTTCTCATGCACAAATTGCCTCACCAATGGCTCTGCTCTGCCTTGGATTTGACATCAGCTCTGATGGCCCCTCAGGAGCTGGGCAGACAGTGCGAATTTGGTGCCAGGTGCTCAGCATAACAAACCAAGCATAGCCAGGTAAGAGAAGCAAGTACAGTGAGTCACCTTCCCAGGCAAGCTGGCTTTCGTGCTAGCTAGGCCATTAGCAATCTTCAATCCCTACACATCAGAAATTAATCCTGCCTCAGGAAGCATTAACTTACACATTAGCTCTTTAATGTAACAGCGCAGTGCTGGAAAAGAATCATCTGGTACAAATATTTTCTCACATGACTCCACTCACTTCCCCAGTTACTACATTTTCTATTCTCTTTTGCAGGGATCTTTTAGATGTAGCTTTACTTTGTGAGGCTGGGATTATCACAGCAATATCCCACAAAGGTGTTTCCATCCTGTGCTCAGTAACTCTGAGCCTGGTTTTTTGGTATCTCCAGCAACACCCACTCAGTGGTGCACAGGGAAAGGGTGATGTGGCACACAGCCAAGGCTGCTGCCCACCAAACTCCAAAAACTTGGAATATTCCTGTGAAGGGTCCTCCATGCAGTTTACTATTAGCACTGGGGTCATCGTAAAGGTGCCATATATTTGTGAAAACATGCACAGATCAAAGCACCCTGAATTTCAGGAAAAGTAATGATTTATTAAAAAACACATACTAAATGACTAATATATGAACTATTTATAAACCAGCAAGGGACCAGAAGTTTTACTGTTTTACTTGCAGACTCTTCATGCAAAAACTGCAGAACAAGTACTTAAAGAACAACATAGATTGATTTCAACTTGGGTATATAGAGCCAACTTCAATGGCTCTGGTTTTATATGCACAAATTCTGTGTTTATGAATAATAAATGCTTTTTCCCCCTAGATAATCAGAAAGAGATTATATATCTTTTGCTGTCCTAAAAAAAGTCTATTTCATAAAGATACTATCTTAAAATAGATAAGCCAACAGTCCTTTTAAATGATACATTTAGATAACACTTCCAGAAATATCATAAGGAAAAAATGCATTAATACAAATTAATGCAAGAGAGTCACTAGAATAAGAAAACCAAAATTGTTGTAAATAGGCTCCTGAAACTGTTTCACAGGAAAGCCACTAATGAAATCCTTGGAGAGACCAGGCAATCTTTGGTTCAACAATTCAACTTCAGGTTCTTTTTTTTTTTTTTTTTTTTTTTTAATCTGTTCACATTTTCACATGTTCCCCCAAGGTGCCTGTGCTCTAAAAATACTTTTATGGTAAGACAAGTTCAAATACAACTTAAAAGAAATTGTATTTTATGTCATTTTGATAGGGTGAGGTTATCACCTTATTGTTCAGCAATGTTCCTGGCAGATTGACTCTAAAGAACCAAGCGGGTGTTAAGCTGAAAGAAAAATATCTAAGTCAACGTGATAAAACCTCTTCTGGTTAAAGCACCGTTCCTTACTTTTTAGGTCTCCTAACCTGCCCACAAGTTGTTGGAGGCCTGTAAAATCCTTTTCCCATGCAACCAAATCGCCACCTAAACAGGACACCCACCTTCCAAGGCTGATTCCTGTATAAAACTCAGGTCCCCTTCCCCCAAGGCTTTTTCATGTGCTGCTCCCCTGACTTCAGAGCATACAAAACCCAAACTGCAGGTACCAGAGGAGAACACGGCCACTGGAACACAGAGCCAGGCCAGTATCCTCCCCACCACCACATATCCAATTGATCTATCAACATGGCTATGAGTTACTTTATCAGCACGACTCCACCACTCCCCTCAGCAGATCAGCGCACACCCTGATCAACCTAAAGGACATGATTTCCCCATGGCCTCTGTAATTATGTTTCTTTAAACTATCTCATTATGAGCAGATAGGTTGATATTTCAGCAGAGAATAAGAGAATTAAGCACCTAGCATAACTCTTAGCTGTGATCTATGCACTGCTGAAAGGTACCTCCAGTACAGCACCACAAGAACAGTCCATCCATCCCACAAAGTGCTCATGGCCTCCATTATCACTGGGATAATCTACAGCACTTTTAGTTTCAGAGTAATGTCCTTGTGTTGATGCCTTGCAATTTGATGGGATTTCCATTCATTAGTAGTAATAAAAGAACCACTTTTTATTCATTAAATTATTCTAAGTGACAGAAAAAAAGCCCTTTCTTAAGACAAGCATATGCACAGCTGCATTTTTTTCCTCATGCAGTTGGGATCGCCCCTCTCAGCACATTAATATTGTATTAGAGAATGTAGATCACTTTTTCATTCTTAATTGGTACTTAAAAATTTCTCTCTAGTGAAAATACTGATTGATTTGGTGTTCAGATGAACTTGTTCGTTGCAACTGCAAATATCCTGAATACTAAGTAGTTTAAAATAACTTGTCATAGTAAAAAGATAGCTTGACCGTGCATAGAAAAAAAAAAAGTGCTATTGAAATTAAAATTCTAACTTCATAGCTACTAAACAAATAACATTGTAAAGAAAATCTGGAATAAGCCTGCCATAGTCATGTTCCATTTTTGTGCACTGCCAGGTCTGAGGAGTAAAAAAATTATGAAATTGCTAGAGAAAGCGATCGAGCTATTAATGATAATGAAGTTATCATTATATTTGCTTTTTCACGTCTGAGTATTTTCAATTTTCATATTTAAAGTATTTTCTCTACATCCACAAGACCTACTACATTAGGTGCTTTTAAAAAAAAAAAAAGTGCAAGAAGGAAAGTGCAGGGAATTCTGACCTGATCATGTTATCTAACACAATATAATTAAAAAAAAGAAAACAAAGAAAGTTTGGTATGGGCAATGAGTGAAGAGCTGGTTCCATAAACCTACAGAGAAACTGGAAAATCCCACATTCTGCATCAGGTTTGGATGAAGTGCACTGAGAAACAGCTCCACAGGCGCCCTCCAAGGGACATTCACTAGAAGGAACATTCACAAAAATTAGCTGAGGTTGATCTCCCCGTGCTGGTAGGGCACTGAAAATGCTGGGGGCAGCAGGTGGGCACAGAGCGACTTGAAACCACCCAGGAAAGCGCAGGCAGCTCCAGGGCTGCAGCCTGGTCTCCTGCTAGGCTCTAACCCCCAAGAAGGCCTGAGGACAAAGGTTTGACTGCCCAAAGAGGGTGGGAGACTATTAACACCTCTTTATGGGTTGGACCAAGAGCCCAGGGCAGCTCCCAGCACCTGCCAACAGGCTGTGGGGAAAATTGGCTTCAGCTGGCTGCTGCACTCAGGTGTACCCTTTTACATTCCACGGTGCTGTGCTGTGGAGATGGAGCCATGCATCCTCATCTAAATGTCATATATTAGCATAAAAGACAAAGCTTGTGATTTAATGGAGGTTCTCCGAAGACCCCAGTGAAAAGTAAAAAAGCTCACTAATACACTACAAGCTTATGGTCCTTTTTGCTTTTGTTCAATGTAATCTAATCCAATTTATCTTTTACATGCAGATTTATCAAATTATTTGCCCAATATAGGAATTTATAGTGTTTATTAAACAACTCTTGCAGGTTTTTTTAAAAATTCGGTGTACCTTATTCAAAGTCTACTAAACCAGAAACAAACACATAACAATCAGTGGTTTGTATATTACTGATTTTGTTTTCTCAGTACGAAGTGCCTTTAAAAAGTCTCTTTCTGACCATGTCGAGCCTGAAACCCCTGCTTTTCAAGTGAGCTTAAAACTGAAGATTCTATCTATGAGAGCCTAGGTTAAATGTCAGTATCAAACTTTTATCTTCCTTTTGCAGAAATGAATTTATTCCTCATGTGGTTCAGTGTTTTATTTTGTTTTTTCATTCCCTGTTCTGCTCAGGAGCATTGTTGATTGTTTCACCAGCAGTGGTCACAACTCAGGAGAAGAGAGTTTGGGCAAGTCAATTAACATTGCTGTAGAGCAGAGCCCAGGAGAGGAACGGACATATGGCCTGCAATGATGTGCAATTTGCTATTTTTTAATTTCTTAGTAAATAGAGTGAGCTAGAGGACATTCTTGGTCACATAAAGATGAAAGACCAACTACAGAGCTTTACTAATCTGGCCTCACTTAAAATTCATAGATGCTTTACACGTCAAGTAACCTAACCTCTTAAAAATGTACAGGAGTGAGATTTTTAAAAATGGGATTCTTTTGCTATACCAAATATTTGCTTTCATTATACATTCAGTAGTCTGGGAGAAGTGCTAGAGGGCAGAACTTGGGCGAAGTGTTTAATGCTTATTTAAAAAATCCTTTGTTAGACACAAAAGTGTCCTAATAGGTCACCAAATTCATATCACTGCGTGACTACAGACTGACCCATGTTTATTTCCCCATATGCATCCAATCAATTTTTATAGCTGCTCTCAAATAGTCAATTAAGAGTTCTATTAATAGTAATGAATCCGCAGCTCCAATAGCCAGGAAATATCTGCCAGCATTTCCTTGTTGATTTTTTACTTTTTCACGGTAAAAAAGACAAGTGCTTTTGAAGAGATGTGCACTCACAAACACAGGCTTTGTGGGGCACCAGCACAGGTCAGCATCCCACTCTGCAAAGCCACAGGCTGCCCTTCTGGCCATGAATTGTAACAGGTCTCCCATGGCTCCATCTTGCCTTGAGAAGTCAAAAGGAAGCACACAGACACCAATTCCCCCTGAGTGCTGGGTGGAGAAAAGAGGATAAACTGTAGGAGCAGTGAACCAACACTTTTTTGTTATATTTCAGGGACCGATAGAACCAGAACCAAAGAAGAGAATGAATAGAGACAAAGCTGAACACATGCAGGTTCAGCTCAGAGCAGTCTGAGGACCTGCCACACTTTAATAGGCCACAGAAAAATGTTTCCACATTTTCCTGACCTGAGGTACCCCATGGATGAATTGAGCACAGAGCAAGCAGGGCTTATCCAAAGGAGGTGTGCTGCAGGTATAAAGCAATGCTGTTGGCAGTATGGAATACGTCCTTTCCATTTTTCCATGGATGTAAACTCCACTAACTTGGACTGCATTAATTCCACGCAGTGCCTTTTTTAATCCATATAGGCAGTATTGGGCTTTTTCTTCTCTATGAGGGTAGTGAAGCACTGGAATAAGTTGCCCAAGAAAGATGTGGATGCTCCATCCCTGGAGGAGCTCAAGGCCAGGTTGGATGGGGCTTTGAGCAACCTGGTTTAGTGAAAGGTGTCCCCTACCATGGCAGGAGGAACTAGATGATCTTTAAGATCCCTTCCAATATAAACCATTCGATGATTCTTTCTGTGAAGCCTTTTTAACCAGCAAGCCAATCTCATTGTTTACATATGCACCCTCTTCCTCACAGTTCGACCAAAGACAGAAATAAAAAAATACAGGGTTTGACATTTTTGCCTTTCTTATCTTCTCTTTCTTCTTATGAAATTGCTCCTTCTCAGGAGTTTGCAAGGAAGGCCATTGATCAGAAAGCCACAACAGCAAGATAGAACACGACAGTGGTTCTGGCAGCTGGAATGTAAAATGAATCTGTCTGTCTCTAGCTGGCCAATTCAAAACCAGGTTAACAGTACCTGAAATTCATCACTATCTAATGTCTTTGTGAGATGAGACTGATGTCAGTTTAATTTAATAGGCCAGGCTGAAAAATGCGACAGTTCAATAATTGATTCACGAGTGGATTAAACATCACTGCCTCAGGGGTAGCAACATCCACCAAAGGGTGGGGATAATGGCTGGGGCACTAACAGCGTTAGCTGCCTCATTTTAGTCCGACCCCCAAGCCTTGCAGACACCCCAGCCTGTGCCCACCTTGCTGCAGAGGTGGGCAGACAGGGACGCACCTCGGAAATAAAAGCGTAGCCCACATTTCCCGTCAGGAGAGCAAACGGGAAACTGGTGCTGTAGATGTGTGCAGTGTACACCCTGCTGGGAATACTCCAAGGACTACGAGGTACAGAGCTGTCAGCCAGGTGCTTGCTGCAAGGGCTGAAGTTCACTGAATAAATAAAGGGAGAAAAGGGGGATGAGAGTCCTTTTATCTCTTTCAAAGATGTCCTTGCTGACTTTCCTCATTCCAGACAGGTGCAGTCTCCTTTCTTTATCAGAGACCTCTGATGGCAGTCACCCTTGTGCTGCTGGTTCCACTTCCTTGTCTTTCACCCCATAGTCTCCTTTTCTTTTACAGTAGGTAGTAATGTGCCACATATTCCAAAATATTTCCTAGTTAATGCTAAGAAGCCTCCAACAACTCCCTAATATAGTCTCCAACAGTCACACCCATGGCTGTCCTATCCTTGTATCTTTGTAGATAATTAACGAGACACCTACTTATGGAAACAGAGTAATTTTTTTTAAAGAACCATATTTTATTTGCAGGCTCTGATCTGGACTATAGTAATTTTTCCACAATATTTTTCTATTTTTCATTAGAATTGTAAGGATAGACATGAAAACTTATGCTGCACTACTTCACAGTATCAACATGAAAGATAAATTCAACTTTATCCCATATTTTTGTTAAAGCTTAATTAAAATTTGGTCAGAAAACAGTAGTTAATTAAATAAACATGGTGTCATTTATAGTTCTCCTTAATATGTTTAATTTGAACAGAAAAGCAAAGGAATTCCAACAGTTAGAAAAATCCTTGCTAAACATTGGTGCAAGGCAAGTGTTGTGGAGCTCTTGGCAATCTAAGAGTTGCCAAAAAAACTTTCACCTTTGGAAAGCAGATATTTTACATGGAAAATGGTCAGAAGCTTCAGGAATCTTACTTGTTAATATCCATTTTTAAAAAGTCATTTCCAAGGTTTCTGTTATAGAATCACGGAATCTTTTGTGTTGGAAAAGACCTCCAAGATCATCGAGTTCAACCTATGACCAAACACCACCTTGTCAGCCAGACCATGGCACTGAGTGCCACATCCAGTCTTTTCTTGAACACCCCCAGGGATGTGACTCCACCACCTCCCTGGACAGTCTGTTCCAAAGTCTGACAACCCTTTCCAAGCGCTCCTAACAACAGCTGCCGACACAGTTTTGGTTACAAGCAGCTGCCTTGTCCAGAGCACCTTAGAGCATCCTGTTCGGACATCAAGGATCCTACCTTAACTTGTCATCGCTACTGAAATCAAAAGAGGTAAAATGGCACTCTTAAAGTTCATTCTTCAAAGGACATGAGGGTTTCTTATAGAAATATTAACTTAACATAAGTGGATGAGAGACAGAGAAAAGAAGTGGGAGAAATTCATGAGCTTATTCTGATTTTTATTAAAATGAGAGGAAAAAAAGTAATCAGACTTGGGCAATCCTGAAGAATATAGGCCCAGTGTACTCAAGATAACCAAAGTATAAAAATGATCCATAACCATTTAAAAAACCCTATTCTCTTTTAAAATATGCCTAGGCATTATCTCAGTTCTTTCTTCCTGGAAACAAAGCTGGCGTTAGACTCAAATATGGATTAAGCTTTAACATCAGACAACGTATGAACAATAGTCATTCATTAACCCCTGCGGCTGTAGTGAACCCAAGCATACCACGTATTGATTACTGAACAGAAACTTCTAAATATACAAACCCAGAACCTGTACTGGAAGCAGCAAAGAAACCACACAATAGGTGTGCATGCAAAAAAATTCACTAGTTTGCTCCACAAAGCAGGAGGTAAAGTGTTGTCATTTTAATTTCCATCATACTTTATTATAGACAATTATGACATACCTGTGTGCCCATAAATGAAGAACTGCTATATCTAGACTTGGATTTACTGCCATAATTGAGCCAGAGCATTTTAAAGCCATCAGGACTGTTACTATGATTTTACTGACCTCAGTGCTTACATTACATCAGAGTCATTAGGCTCAAGCCAGCTCAGGTTGCAACAAGTGGTTTGCAAACCTTTAGAAAACAACAATTCCCGCTCCCCAGAGCTCACAGTGTTAAGCCTAGCTAGGCAACATCATGAGGTTTAATGACTTTTAGGCTCCCGTGATGTACTGTTCCTTTTAAACTTGATGAACAATGTCTTGATCCCTCCCTCCTTGCACTTTTGGAGCACCTTTTGACAGGAGCATGTTAAGTATTTCCTGCTGATCATGCTGTCCAAAGGAAAACGGTCTGTTGCCTAAAAACTGTAAAAGCAAACCCAGCGGCTCAGGGGTTGGTTTCAGAAGGAAACCCTGAAATTCATTTCGTGGTGATCTACCCTCTATTTAAACTGGAGGGGACAGATCCTCATGGCTTGTAAATTGTCAGCATTTCACAGGAGTCCTTGGTGTAACTGTGAGATTGTCAAGGTCAGGATTTGCCTTGAGACATTTTATCTCAGGTTAAAATATAGACTGAACAGAGCTCAGGTAAAGGTATTTTACACCGGTAATGGTAAAGAAAAATATTTGTGCTTGACAATACATTGTCAAGAGCAGTGAGAGGTTGGGCTTCCCTCTTCCGTGTACACACTGTTTATACTCTGAGCAAAGTACCAATCCAACCATTGTTTGTGGTTACTGAAGTCCTCCAGCTTAAGTAGTGCTGGCTAGAAAGTGCAGACTGAGAGAGTTTTCATGGCGCTTCTCCCCCTCCTTCACAAGTACAATTACACCACTTGGCACAGCTCAGGACTAAGAGAATCAAACACTCATAGAAATGTCTAAATTTCAACTTCCCTGTAAGGCCAATTTTTTCTCATAACACCTGAATATTTACTACATTGTACTACACACACAGAAGTCTAGTCAGGCAACAAGGACCTTTTTGTTGATGTCACACATTTCTACTTTCTCTCATGTGAATTTATACACTAAAATTAAATTCAATTCTACTTCTGTTGAAACTGATTATACAGGAAATACACTTCAGACAAGAGGAGAGCTAAAAAATATAACAAAAACACTGCAGAAAAGCATTAAAAAAATCAGAATTATTTTACAAAACCAGACTGATAAAATATGGTCAGTAAAATCACAGCACAGTCATTCTGTAAAGGAAATATTTCCTGGTGCATTGGCCCCATGTCAATGGCCCCATCTTGTGCCCCAGTTATTTTTAAAGCCGACTTTGCACAGTAAATAAGGATCGAAGTGGGGAAGAGAAAAGGAAAAAAAGCCCATCAGACTCCTCTTAGGAAAATAAGACTTAATTAAAAAGTCTGCCATGGCTTTGCACTTAATTAGGACTAACACAGCTGTTAATAAGCTTCTGATTGATAGTAAACTTGATGTCTGCACAGAAAACTACTTACTTGGTTCAAAGATGCTGATCGTTTCATACAGAAAAAAGATTCTGTTTTGTAATTGTGCATAATGTTAATATTTGAAACATCCTTAAGGGTGATTGTACCTATTAAAATTTCATATGTGAAATGAGAAATAAATGAATTGGTGTTGCATTTTTAAAGGATCAGATTACTGTTGATTAAAGCTTTGTCTACATTTGAAATTTCCCAGTAGAACAGCTCTACTGGTGGTTGTAATAATAGGAGAACAAGCAGAGATAGGCTGCCAGTAACTGCTTTTAAAATTACAATGTCATACAGACCTGATCTTTAATGGGTTATACAAGGCTGTGGTTATAATATGGCTGAAGCACTTAATACTGCCAACCTAAGTACTGCTACTGAGGGTGAAACAAGAAAAAAATGGAACAAAAAGCCAGTGTAGATGCAATTGGGAAGTTAGTATTTGTCAGTAGAGCTGAGGTACAGATTGGAGTATTTAGCCAGAATGCTTCCATAAATTCTCACCCTGCCTGAGAAATTAATATCAAGCACTAAATAAGTGAAGGGGAAGTTGAAGGACTAAGCAAGAGAGCAAAAGATGAGCAAAATAATTTGGAAGAAGAGAAAGGAAGCATTTGGGGATGGTAAACTTCATAGAAATAGCAGGGAAGAGAAACAGGCCTCTAGAGGAAAAAGAGAAATAGGAAAATCCCGTGCAATATACTTTTAATTTTTCAATAGCACTTCTCCATGTAACAAATACAGAGAAGAGACTAAAATAAGCTCTGAGTATTGAAAGGGAAACATAGAGAAAAGCCACATCAAAAGTAGAAACAAGAAAGGGATTTGTGGAAGAAAAAAAGAAATCTTTTGACAAATGAAAAAAAAAATCCAATGAAGGTATTGAAAAGGAGTGAAAAAAGGCATAAAGGGAAAAAAGAGGATAAGGAAGAAAAAGGAAAAATACATGGAGCTTACTGTAAGGGCTCTATTTTGTTTGACAAGAGGTTTAATTCTAGGAGCCACTGACATAATGGAAGTTTCTTCTCCAGCATTTGGGAAGATGATGTTCTACTCTTCTACAGCTCCTTCACAAGCTCAACCATTTGGCCCCTCCCAACTGTTCCCATATCCACAAACATTCCATCCAGGCAACATGGCCTTTGAGATACTTCCAGCCTGTATTCTAACTCCTCATTCCCGTCATTGCCTGACACAACTCACCTCTGCGCAGGGGACAGGTCACAGCCATGAATCTGACAGGCTGCTGTCTTCTCTCCTTGTGTCCCAGAGAGCTCCACTGCTGCTCACCAAAACACACTGGCATGTCAAGACAACACTGGGCGTACGTGGGATTTACACAGGGTAATGCAGGGTGTACATCTGGTCTGTGGCAAAAAGCATGGGCAGTTGTGGGAACAGAATTTTACTGAGCCAATACAAAACAACATACAAAATAAACCATCAGCGCACAGGAAAGAAGTCACAACAGGTGAGACCAAAATTAATTCTTTTGGGGATCCAGTCACAAAATCTGTGCTCTAACTGAAATATCTTAAAATTGACAGAGATGGGAAATGATTTAACACCTCAGGATAGGAGAATGAACCCATGACAAGTAAATACTTCAACTCTCTAAGGGTAAATTACACTTACTCTGTTCTGTTAGTGCTGTAAAAATGACATAACCCTTTGATGTGAAGCCGTGCATTGTCAAGATCCCCTTGGTTTGAAAGAGCAGGGGTGGTACAAAATGTCAGCACGTCTGCTGGGCTTCTGAAAATTTTGTCTCTGTTCCAAAAAAGTGCACCTGATAACGGAACAGCAGCACTGGGCAACACTGTGCCCCAAGTTTACTGAGCAAGTGCAGTGATTGGGTAGGACTGCCAGATTTGCTAATGGTGCAGGCGCTGTGGTAATGGTGAGGCCAGGTGTGCCCTCCAAGGGACTGTCTCACTAAATAACAGAATGAGCAGCGTCACTTGCCAGTGAGGAGATTGTTATCCAGGCCACAGTCTGACCTACCATTTTGGTGTCATGAGAACCAGAAAGCAGCTGGGACTCTGTAAAAGGTTTGAATCACATCAAAGCTTGTGAGCTCTGTGATTATTAGAGTTCATAAGTGAAGTTGACTTTGCTACTGAGTGGGTGTGCAATAAAAGAGAAAAAAAAGACAACTTTCTGCTTGAAGATAAAATCTTAGTGAATTCTGTCAAAAATATAGAAATCTGTGTCTTATACTCACTGCATTTTGTAGAACATTCTTTTTTGCTCCTCAACAGACTTGACTTTGATCTGATCTGCAAAACAGAAACTAGATGAGTCCTCCCAAAATGTGCTTGATTAAACATACAGCTGCGTTCTTCAGTGAGAATGAGAGGGATATATTATACCCTTTCAATATTACATAAGGTCAAAAAGCTCTTTCTTAGTTTACTGTAAATAAAATCTCTCCAACTGTTCACATATATGCAGAAAAAGATTTTGGCCCTGTAATAGAAATATTTCACACATAAATAAAACCAAGGTGGTAATGACCGTAAGAGGAATGTCAATATTGTTTTGGAGATTAGAAGATATTTGAATAGGTGGTGTTTCTTCAAACTGATATCCTCAGCAAAATTTCTTGAATAAGCCATAAACCAGATTGTATATGTATTTAAGGAAATGTTCTCAATCAAAAGTGTGCGTAATTTGCTCGCACCATATGCCACAATGCCAGTTGACTGGCAAGACCTGTCCATAGAGAGTGGCTTTTTCTTTAGAACAGTAAATCACATTGTAATTTACACTTACATATAACAAACCTAAGCCAAGTGGTAGCTCATCCTTTGAGAATGAAGATTAATTAAATTGTTAAGACCATTACTCTAACACCTGTTATTTAGAGTTTAATCAACACACCAGAAATTCAGTAGTGAGAGCCACAGCAATTCCATCGTACTTTAAAAATCATCTCCTATTTGCCCAGTTTAAAATAAGTTCTGCTCAAAAAGAAGCAATTGAAAGCAACCTAAAATAGCAGTAACAAATTCTACAGATTGAAGCACTTGTGTTATAATGCCTCAAGCAAATTTATAAGCAATTTCCTAGAATGTTCTCTGAGTGTAAAGCATGAAGTTACCAGGAATCCTTATTACAGATTCTGGCCTCATCACACACACGTTCCCCCCACCCCGATGTTTGTAACAAAAGTAAAGAAAGTAAAAGCGAGTAAAACACAACAAAATTGATTTGTGAAAGAAAAATGGCTACCTGGTATGGTGCCTATTAGTACAGAACAAATAAATTACATATATTTGAGACAATTCCATAATTTGTAGTCTGACAAAACTACTATCAGCAGATGTCCTCTTACAGGTTAGGAGTTCACTCTGCTGTCAGATTTTCTTCAGTGTTAAAGGAAAGGTAAAGCTTTCTGATTAGAGGGTTCAGGGAAGTAAAGACAGAAAACACTTCAGGATATATTTGTTCATCTTTATATAGTTTGCTCATTTTGGCACAAGTAATAGTTGTGTACTCTTGAGTTGCTCAAAGTCAATGGATGTCCTATGATTTCTGTCTGACTGAGTGAGACAGAAGACTTTGGGAGGCTTTTATTTTCCATTTTCTGGGTGGAAGACACCAAGAACATGTCAAATTCTCCCTTCTTTTCTTGGAAATACTGATTCTGCTTTGAATTTCATACAGGAGGTACTGATTTACCTTCAGGGGACTGCAATTTTAAAAATAGTAAAGACTACAACATTATAAATGCACTAAATGAGTGGGAATAATACAGATATGAACCAAGTATCGTAACAGAGAATAATTACAAAATACTATTCTAATGTAACTAGTGTAATATAGATAATAAAATATGTGAAAATAAGATAATGCAGAAATAAGAGAATTATAACAGGTAACTTTAAATCTCTCCTACAGTACACAGAGACAAGCTTCTTGACTTTAAATTTTAAATCTAGTCTTTGAGACTAAACTTTTTTTTTGCTTTAACAAATGTATACAACCATTTTCTTGGTGTTAATCTTCACTAACTAGGCTTCTTAATCAAAATGACAGATATTACCTCATCACAAGATTCAAACACAACAGAAAATTGTATCTTTGTATTAAAAAAATGAGAGATGAAGATTTGTGTCTTCGTATCTCACAAAAAATAAATTCTTTGGTGTCTCTGTTCTGTTTTGCGGTTAAAGTTCAACCAAGACAGGATCAGCGGTCTTCATGGGATGAAGTTCAACTTTTACCATTAAAATTTATCATTAAAATTTATATTTACCATTTTATATTTACCATTTACCATTAAAATTTATATTATGATTTATCTTCAGAGATAAATCTAGCAAAACAAAGCTAGCAAAACAGCTGAATATTCCTTGGTGAAGACCTTTAATTGATAGGAATCAGTGATTTAAATAATAATTATAATAGTGATTTATACCTAATGAGAAGGTAAGCCTTTTTCGTCCGTGCAATGACAATTTCTTGACTTTCAAAAATGTAATTTTCTAAACACTCCTTCAATCTCAAATAATATTCAGTACTAACAGAGAAAGTAGTCTGATATTTTTAAAGCTTAAAATCCCACTCCTAAATACACAATTAGAAATGCAAGTTTCTAAACACCCTGGTCATCTCAAAGGAAAATACCGGTTCAGACAGGAGAGGGAAAACAAATAAAGTCGTACACTTACGGGAAAGTAAACCAAAGCAAGTCTTTCTGATGCTGAACTCGAACTGGCTGTTACAGTCACCACTCAGGAGAGCAATCTTGGAGTCATCAGTTTGGTGAGAAGGTGACTGAAGAGGGATATGACTGAGATTTCCCTTAGTAGTGAATGTGAGCCTTTTGCCACATCCTGTACTTCTAGAAATAAGGTCCATCTGATGAACAGAGTAGGAGATCATTTTAAAACAGAAAAGAGAAAAATATTTATTTACTCATTAAATAGTGCATTTCTGGATCTTACAGCCATGGGCAGCTGCAGAGGCAGATGGCATCGGCATATTCAACAAGGACTCAGAGATACTCATTGACAACAGGGCCATCATGAATGCTAACAGGATTACGTCGGGATGTATCTTCTCGCAACCTTATGGATAATTCTGAATACTGGGCTACTAAATGAGAGGAAATATCCAGGCTTGGTGCTACCTGGGAGGAAAGAGCCAGGCTTTCATATTCTCCCTAAATAGCATCCTATCATCACTGTCAGAGAGAGCACTGACATAGATGATCTTACCCCACCATAAGTAATTTCTTACCATCTAGGGTTTTTTTCTATTTTGATATTACTTCCTACTTAAAAGACCCGTCACCATCTCTACTTCCTCAGGGACCGTTTGTGAGAAAAAATATTTTTCAGTACTTCTGGGAAAGGAATTTTAGCTCTTTCTGTAAAAATAAAAAGAAAACCCAAAGAGTTAGGGGGTGACTGAGATTTTCCACTGCCCCTGCTTTTCCATGTTTCTGTATCTGTCCATGTTTCTTTAGGTTACTGGGCAAATAAATGTGCCTAGATAGCACTCCCATTTTATTGAGCCTAATCCATAATGGTTAGGGCAAAAATCTATGTATACCGAAGGAACGATTCTTTTTACACTGATTAGTCATCTGTCCTCTTAGCTGGTATTGAATGAACTGAAATAATTTTGGCTTTACTTCCTCAGGTATTCAGTAAAGCTGGCAATTACATATCTGAAAGTTTGGAAAGAGAGGCAAGCATATGTGATATGCAAAGTTTATATACAACTCTAAAAATTAAAGTTGTTTTGTTACTTATTTTTAAGAGATAATATTTGGCATTAATACTATCAATCTTCTGACACTCTTAGAGCACTTCACCAAGTGCAGGGATGTATTTTTGTAATATTAATTAACGATATATAATTACTAGGTAGTTTATCTAGACTGTACAGACAAGTAAACTGCAACACAGGATATATATATAATTATTTTTCTCAGGTCACACAGTAGAACCAACAGAGGAAGGAAAGGAGGTCACAGATGAGACAGTTTCTAAAGCCTTTTCATCCATCTTATTAAACTGGCAATTCTCTTTTCAAACTCTTTGTTTTCCGTTACATGAGGACTAGTATTTAGAAGGCATTTCCTTTGTTTGAAATAGAGAGCAAAGTCACTTATGCACCAAATGACCAAGGCATAAACACTCACAGCCATTAGAAAAGTGTGTTTGGATTATGCAAAACAACCTCATTTGCTGCACAAGCTGATTTACATCTGCAGTTATGACAACTGTGGGCATAACTGATGGCACACATTTTAACTACCTCCTTCCTTTGCATGAACAATTATGTAGTTAAATGTGCAGCGTGCAGTGAATTGCACCCACAAAATCAGAGGCTGAGATTAGGCCTTTTTAAAAGATCTAGTCCCGACTGAGTGCCAGATAATTGTATACCCTACAAAAGAGAAGAGAGGGTGTTTATTTCCTCACAGTTTTAAAGAAAATGGGACCATTTAAGTTAATTATCTGTGTTGGCTCGTTGGAACACCTGTTGCGTTTAATCCACCAGCACCTGGTCCCAACCGTGGGTGACAGGCCTAGGGGTTCCTAACTGTTAGATTATGTTGTTCCTGTTTCTTTTTTCTTCATTGCAGCTTTTTTTATTTTGTATTCAGTTTTTAGTAAGCAAACTTTAGAGTGATTCAAGACAAAAATGCAGAGATAACGAACTACTGTTGGAGAGTGCAATAAATATTTTCTGCATGAACACATGTAACACACAAAGTTTGAAGCCTGATGAGAACCCATATTTATTAATCTCAGTGGCATATAATTCTAAAACACCAAGAAGTACAGGTTGAAGTGATCTTTTGGAATAACTGTTCTATGCATTAGTCTGAAATATTCTAAACAGACATTTTGGGGGACAGTAACTCAGTTATCAGTTTGGGGGAAAAATTATCTAACACCACGAGCAGGAAACAGAACTGTGAAATTCTTGATCAATTATCATTGGACATTCAGAATACGATAATCATTCCACTGAAAGAATTAAAATGTTGTCGAGGTAAACGGAAGAACCTTCAAATTAGTTGCGATAAATGGAAAGAATATATGGAAGAATGGAAATGTAATTGGAAGAATAAGATGCCTGAAAATAGTAAAATATACTTTGATACTATGGGGAATTTGGCGGAGGCAGAGAAAAGTCTGGATGCATACAGAGAAGTTTTAGAGTCTAAAAACAAACCCAATGTAACTATGGAATTCTTTTAAAAAAACAAAAATTGACTCGGCTTCAAACTGCCCAGAACTGCTAGGGTGTGGAGGTGAAGGTGCACAAAAAGATCCAAATCCTGATAGCTGAGAAAATTTAAGGTGGACAAGTGAGAGGTGTGAGCAAATTTCTTCTCGGAATCATTAGGCTTCCTTAGGGATCACAGTACTTCATTGAATCAAATTTCTCAAGTCCTCACATACTTTTGGAAATATGCTTAAATAATTTGCAGAAGAGATACATATGCATTTTGCTGAACTGGAGTTGTAACTCAGACACAAGAGGATTTGGGCTTTAGGCATTTGGCTTCCTTGTAAAAGTTGATCTGAAAAGAAACAATAAATCTCACATGCTGTAGACATAAATTTTATATTTTAGGGTCTTCTTTTCCTCTTCAGTCAAGCATACTCAAATACCTGTAAATTTCACCAAAAATCACAGCGGTAACACAGAATTCTAAATCAGAGCTCACAATCCCTGTGCTCAAAATTTCTTCTGATAGGAACAAGAAGCAATACAGGAGAAGAAACAAAAATCACCCTACTAACGGAAAGAAAACACCAAGTTCCATTAAACCGGACCTAAGAAAATAGCAAATTTTTACAGTGAGAAGTTAAAAAAATTATGTAGAATACTCTTATAGTTAAAATATATCATAATCCATACAATATATAGACATGAAAAAATGACTAGAGCATATTTTTAAATGTAGCTTTATTTTAAAGTAATTTGAAATTATAGTGTCAAACCAAAGTATATGTGTCCATAATAATATTTATTGCAAAAGTAGATTTGCTCTATATTTCACAAATATTATACTCATTGAGTAAGTAAAGTACTCTGCAGATAATGCAGAAACGAATATAGTAGTAATACCATCTTTGTGTTTCTTAGGAACTTACAAATATTCTGCTATCTTGTCGTCTAGATGTCTCTTACTTTTTAGCAGATATAAAAAGTTAAATGTGTCTGGAAAAGTTTTAACTGTTACAGAGATCAGACTAATCAAAACTGGTAACAGGACTGCATTAATTGGTATTTCTGGTAAATAATTAATCATCAACCCTTTGCATAGCCCCCGGCCGAAACTATATATGGTCTCAAACTGACAACACATAAACCTCCAGAGGTATTCACTGACTTGAATTGAGCTTGAGGTCATTTGTTTAGCTGTAAGAACACGGTAACTTTTAAATTAAAATTTTTATTGTTAAAGTATTGTTCTGAAATATAAAATTGCTGCACCTATGTTTGAAATGCCAGTTTTAATCATACGGAATGACTTGTGACTTCATAAATGTTTGGTACAGATGGTAGGGATTTCCTGGTGGGAGACCGTGGTGCCAAATGCATTTACTCCTATGCAGGAGCTCATGTGTCACATGGCTCCGAGGGGTTAATTTTTTTACACACAGAATTCTCTACATGATAATGCACTTTCATGTTCCCCATCTGGCTATTGTAAAATCACAAAGGCTGTGAAGGCATGAGCATGAAGTAGAAACTGGTGTCCTGATTTTCAACGGTACTGAGTATCTGCAACTCCTGCTGAAGTAAGGAGGGAGCCACAGGTGCTCCATGGTTCTAAAAACCAGGTTATTATTGGGACAACTTTGGGGCTTTTCCTAAAGAATTTGACATAGTACCACTTACTACTTTAAGTCCCCATTTCTTCTTTTTATGCTCCTCTAAACGCCTAGACTTTCTACTAGAAATGGAAGAACATTTAACGCTGCAATCTGTAATAGATGTGAGAAACGTAAGGGTGATATGAGAATGCAAATAAAGCAACCAGGGGCTTCAGATGGAATGTGCCGATGGAATGTAGAAGGTAGGGAACAGAAGACTCTCCTTCACAGTCTGCCTATCAAAGCTGAAGAATTCTTGGCCACAAATAAATTTTTATAGGACTGAGTTGGGTGTGTGGTGCTTAGTAGCCAGTTGGGGTTAAACCATGACAGTCCTTTTTGGTGCCCTGTGTGAGGCACAAAGTGTTGAGTGATAGAAAATGCTGGCCGATCACCTGCAGGAAAGGCTGAAGCATGAAGGCAAGATCACTGTCTGAAGCACTGTCTCATCCGTAAAATTTTCCCTTAAGGAAGCAGCTAAAACTGCTAGGAGTAGACCAGCTGTAGGTACAAATGGCATCAGAGCATTTCCAGAGCTCATTTCTGATGGTTGTTGGCCTCAGAGTGTGTTCCCTGGTATGAGGGGATTCTCTCATCAATCAAAACTAACAAAGATAGATTAAATTCCTAATAGATTTTGCATCATACTATTCATGCCTAACTGACTCAGAAAAACTACACAGCAAATACTTTTGAGAAACTAATATGCCTTTTTGTGACCATTTAAAACAAATGAAAAAAAAGAAGCTAACTTCATCAAATGAATCATTTTTTTACTTCTATTTTCAAAACACAGAAGTAGGTACTGAAGAATGTAATTGTCACATCCTGGTGAAGGATGCCTGTCACTTTATATCAAAGTAAAATACCGGGTTGTTTCATTCACATGGTTTTAATTTTTAAGGTAAAACTCAAAAATTAATATTTTGGTGCATTTTCCCCAAAAACTTTTAATCTCAAAATATCTTTGGCAACAGTTGATGGTTTTTTTAATCGTCTGGTTCTCCTTCGCAATCTCTCTCAGGACTTAAATCCACGTGGAACTCAATTTAAAGAGCAGAAAAGGGGCAGAATGCGTTCATTTCAGGACATGATACTCTGAGTATTGGCTGCTGACAATGCCCATTATTCTGCTATGCACAGATAGGACTAAATTTTCTCCAGACTAAGCCACCGACAGGCAACAGATAACTTTAGCTGAAGATATCAAGTTAAGTAGGTGAAACATATGACATGTCACCTAGAAAATCTGTGAAGAAATTTTCTGTGCCTTTAGAAAGGAGCGAGAATTGCCAAATTTTCTTAATGGGTTTCTTATTGCTGTAACGCAGGAAGTGATTTATTAGGCATCCCAGGCTTCTTCAGCTGCACAGAGGTTTTTGAGAACTACTGTGGGGGCCAGAGCCTCCGAGCGCACCTGGAAGAATGATCGGGAAATCCAATAGTGCAGATTCCCTAGGAAAAAGCAGCCCCTGACCCTTTCCTATTAGACAGCAGCACATGGGCCACACTCTCAGAGCATGACAGGCAGCAGGACTTTTGCTGCTCTAATCCTTCAATGTGCTGACACACTTTTGTATTTTAATTGATTTTCTTTTTGCCGGTTACTATTGTGGAAGCTTCTATTAGTATATGTTAAGATAGAAGTGAAATGGTAAGTGTGGAGAGTACATCTTAAAGCGCACATTAAAATCTACCCGGCTGGGTTTGCCGCACCACGCAGAGGCAACTCTGTGCATTAACAGAGTTCTTGGGTCACCTCGGGGCTTGTGTTCCTCATCTGGATACAGACAGAGTCTGTTGGGGACAATAACACCCCTGCTACCAGGAGGAACTCTCCATCTTCATGGCCAAGGGAGCCAGGAATTTAGTAGGGAAGCATTAGCTGGAGACTGGAAGGGTCGAAGTGGCCACGGTAGCAATAACGCCTTTAACTGTTTCCTTAAGCGCATTAGAGGAGCACCGGGAGCACAAGCTCTTTATCAGGGTGGGAAGAAAAGCAATTTTCAAAAGCAGAATTAAAATCAGAAGACGATCTTATGGCTTTTGTATTACGGTTGTCAAAGTAAGCAATAAAAAGGAGTGTGAATTGCATTCTATTAATTCATACACGGTGTTTTCATTCTTGGGTAGTCAACACAACAAGGGGTGAATTAATGTTACTTTGTTCTGACACTGTTGTGATTACAAAATGCTAATATTAAGAAATATTTATATTGTTAATTAAGGAAGAAGGTCAGAAATTCTAAGCTCCAGCCGCAATCAACACAGTTCACTGCTCTGAATTTCACAAGTTCTGAGCTGTGAATTGTGCTGATTGCAGGCACAGCTCTGGATTCCTATTAGCCAGTCAAACCACCCCAGTTCTACCAAACATTTTATAACATGTTCTATTATGTTGTACAAATCCTACCGCTATGATGCAGACATTAATATCATGAGGTGCAACAATAAACCTCATTCTGTATCAGCATAAATAGTATACATGGATTTTAGAAGTGAAAAAATTAATAAAAAGAAGGCAATGAAGCTATGTGCACTTCATCATAGCGACATGAGAAGAAAAATGTCATGTCTGTAATTGTGCAGAAAAGAAACTGAGAAACCAAACTTAAGTGAAAAGAAAAATCAAACTAAGACAATCCAGAAAACAGGCTATCAAACGGTGTCCGTGTCCTCATGTCCTTGTAGAAAGCCTTAAGTTACAAAAGCACTCGGCTAGATGCAACAAAATCAAAACAATCACAGAACAGAAATAATAAAGGATGAAATGTTGGGGGTGTTCTAAATCCCTGGCATTAAACATGATCTGGTGGCAACTAAGAGAAGAGAAACACAAAGCGGGGAGAAAAAACATGCAAATGCTTCATGAAAGGAAAAAATCCCTGAAAAAACGTGACATTCTAGTTGTATCATGCACACAGTAATTTACAAACTTTGCAACCGTTCATTTTCAAATACTGGGGCAGCTTTTTATATTTTTTAGCTAGTATAGGCAGGTTGAGATTTTTGCGAGGAATATGTATTTTGTAAGTAAGACAAATGTTATAAATGATGAAAGAGTTCAATGTTAATATTCATGTACTGTTAGAAATGTAAACTTTCATTTCTTCCTCTTATACTAGCAAACATAAACTTTTAAGAGACACAGTTAACCTGTACAGGGAGACCTGGCAGCCCTGGAACATCTCTGTTATAGAGTTACCACAGTCAGAGGTGAAGAGGAAAGCCTTTACCCTGATTGCAGAGTTTGTGAAATCCACTTTGGGATTTGACCAATAATCTGTAAATCAATTACTTGGTCCTCGAGTACAGATCCTGACAACAATGAAAAAGACAGGCCTAAACTCTCAGTTTGATTTTATGGTGTTTCACTGCAATATTCTGTTATTTCAGGATTACTTAGCGGTCCATAAATCAAATACTCGATTTGTAATAGTGAACTGTGTCTTTTACCTCATTTTGCATAGAAATTTTGATAGTTTGCATACAAGCAATTATAAAAGCTCGCTCTTTGGTGAATATTTAGCACACGGGCTTACTTTTTATTTCAGCGCAAAATTGTAAGTACTTGTATTATAAATGGGTCTGCACATTTTATATTACTTTTACAAGCTACTTACAGCATGTACATAATGACACCTGTGCTCCAAATGTCACACTGTTGGCTAGAGTCACAGGCACCGATAACTTCATGGGCTGCCAACCAAGCAGAAAAAATAGTATTAATAATAGAAAAAAAAAAAACCCTTTCAAATGCTTAAACACAAAGCATGAAGAATGTGCTGATGTGGTATAATTTATTCCCATATGTAAAGAGGAACCAACAGCAGATGTTTAAATGAATAATGTACAGGCCTTAACAATTCATGCTGACGTGTCCTCACTTTTATCATTTAGCTGTTAAGGGGGAGGTGACATTGTGACATTGGCTCTGTGATTAAACTTAGTACTCTTTTTCTCCACAGTAAGTTATTAAAGCAGCATTCATAACACACGGAGTTCAAGTATTGCAAGATATCACACGAACTCGGTTTTCTCCCGGTCATAAGGATGGCACATAAGAACTCAAGGTTTTTGCAAAACACACAGCTTCTGTTTGCTTGAACACGTCAGATGATGAATGAAATCTGTGCCAAAATACTCTTAAAATAAAAATTTTCAAACCCACTCATTTCAGTCCTAGATTAAAAATTCACAAATTATAATCTATTCACTACTCACTTTATATCATTTCAGTCACATGTCAGAAAGATGCTGGTTTGGGGCCATCTCAGTGATATTTTATCTACTGCACCATGGGAGATGTTGTTGAGTTCACAGCAAGATCTGTGGTTTTTACTTCCAGAATCAGTGGAGATGCAATACTTAGCCCCAGTAAGGAACAAAAGATAGAGGCCTTCATACAATAGAAGGGGAGATTGACAGTGAATATTTTACTTTACGTTTCCCCCAACACAAATCAAAAAGGCCTCAGATTTTTTTATGTTTTAGGTAAGCGCCGAGATTCAAATATCTAATTATTAGGACAAGGATCTTGAAATGGTTAACGTAATCGTTTGATAATACCACAACTGGTAACAGAAGACTTTAAAGGAGATTCTGACCATTATTATTGATAAATACAGGCCAAACCTACTGTAGGGACTAATTTTAAAGCATTCATTTGGATAACGTTTTAAACCAGCGGCATTCACACTATAACATCCTGGTAAAACTTACAAAATTATATGTTTACGTCCTTAGATATATATATCCTACACAAAATAAAAAGACTGAATCAGGAAGTTGATACTACTTCTATAATTTTTCTTTAGTAGTAAACCAGTCTGATTAAATTTTGAATGTCCATGAGTCTCACACAGGGCAAGGGAGGATCCAAAAAATGCAAAGAAGAGCAGAAGGAAAGCATAAGCATAGAGGAGCAAAATCAGAAAGGAAAAATGAGGAGCATCTAGCAAGTGATGTTACTCAAAAATTCAATAATCTATGAGATTTTGGGGAGTAGGAAGACCGTGACAAAAATATCGGTGTTTTAAGTAACCAAAAATGCAAGTGAAAGATGATGGTTAGAAGGCAAATATATTTAATGTCTTCTTGCATCAATCTTAACCAAAATGTCAAGTGCAAGCAGTGGACAGTCCAATGAATCTCAATGACAAAGGGGCAAGACCTCAGTCTTTTACAGAGAAGAGAGAGGTTTGTATTGGGCTGGGCCCCTTGTAAGTAAAGGGAGACGTTTTCTTGTCAGCGTTAGCTGAGCCTTTGCCGGGCAGGGCAGGTCTGACCCACAGTCCCGTTCTCAGGAGCTTTGTGTTATTTGCCTTCTTTGAGTCTCGATGTCATCCTTTGAGTCAGGAGTGATTGCCACAGTCACCTGGCATTCGTTGGCTCCTTCTGTACGCCTGCTGAGGTTCTTGAGCATCTTCTTAAGCGCTTTGGAAGTAACTTGTTGTCAGGAGTTAGTTTTCAGTATCCTATGCTGTTGCTGTGGAGCCTTGCTTTCCTCAGCATCATCAGCTTGTGGCTCATCTTTTACTAGGGATCTTGCTGGGCTGTTTCAAGCTGTGTCACGTTGTTTGTGTCCATTGTCTTCTGTGTCACAGGACTTTGTTCCTGATGCTTCATGAGCATAGTCCTGGGCTGTGTTGGCAGCGGCGGTCTGCGTGTGCATATTGTCCTGGGTGGGGCTTATTCTGGCATTGTTACACTTTTACTTTTTCAGACCAGAAGGTGTTGTCATCCATGTTGCATCTCAGTTTTGATACTACCTTCTTTTCATGTGTGATTCCCTTGGACTTCTGTATGAAGGGTATTCTGTGCTGCCAGATTGTGATGTGAAAAATCCTAAACACCTGGAATGTTTTCTTAGTAATAGTTTAAAATACAAAAATAAGAGTTTCCTCAAGGATACTGTGAGTGGGAGGTGGCCCCAGGACAAGCTGTTTCTTAAGGTGTTATCCACAGCCTGAAAAGTGCGGACAGGTGTAGAGTTTGGGATCAGCTGTGCTGTGGCTCCATTGGAAAAACTCTGTCATTTGGGCCTTAAAATTTTCATGTTTTGGATGGGTTTTCCTCCAAAATGCTTTGCAGCAGTGTCAGCTTTGCTTTCTAAACTACTGAATCACTTCAATGAGCCATCTCAGGCTTTTCCATGGTGGAATCGCACAAAGGTGTTATTCCTTCATCTCAACGTCATGTTGTATCCCTCAGCGATCAGGGTATTTTTTTTTCTTTCCAGGAGCAAGAGAGTATTCCCGGTTCTCAGTGAGATGTTGGTGCTGCAGGAACCTCTCCGTGGGACCTCCTGGGTCCTTGGTGTCACGGTTCAGCTGCCTAGGATGCCACGGAGGCACCAATGAAGGTGCCAAGCATGAATCTCCTAGGTAAACTTGGCTCTAGCACCTGGCAACAGCAGGCTTTGCGGTGGCAGAACTTTCCAGGAATGCAGGATTGTGATTATGGCTGTCCCCACACCAGTGTCCAATGTGTGTAATCCCAGAGCTCTATAAAAGAAGTGACATTTATTATGGCTTTGGTTCCAGTGGGTACAAGGTGCCTTTATGAAACTGGAAAAGTGGACTGTAGTTGTGCTCAGGGAGTTCAGTCTCACCTTATTAGCCAAGGAAGGGCTGTATGGTTAGTGCAGGGTCATGCAATTTACTTTCAGCAATCACTCCCCATGATTCCTTTAAAAAATAAACTGCTGATTTAAAGTCTGAATGTGTTAATTATTTCTCTGTTTGGATCAGCAATAGAAAGCATCAGTAAAAATTTCTGGTAGAGGCACTGGTAGCAGTGGAAGGGAGAAGGGAGTGGGAGGCAGAGCCCGGTCCCAAGGTGGGTTGCTGTGGGTGCTATAAGAGGGGATGTCAGAGAGACAACGTGGACATGGTGCAGAGCCCTGGGGGCATGGCCCTGGTGGGACCCCTGGAGGCTGTGAGAGCGTGTCCAAGACAGGTTGGGGATGGAGCCCACCACTAACCGGGATGGGGGGTGAACCCATGGGACATGGGCAGAGTCCCGGCTCCCCTGTGAATTGTTACCACACAAGGTTAGTGGAGCTGAGGGTCACCCCAGGAGAGGTGCAGCCCCCAGTCCCCATTGCTGTGTACCAGCACGGCCTTATAAAAACAGAATTTGGGCTCCAGACCTGACGGGTGTTGTAGTCCCCAGGGTAGCACTTGGCACCACAGGGCCGAGGGGGTTGTGTGGTGGGTGGGGTGCCCTGGCCTGTTAGCTGTATGGAACGATGACTGAGAGGTATTGAGGGCTGTGCCAGATCCAGCCCCCTGCACCTCAGAGTCCAATCCAAACCTACCCGTTTTGGGGTGTGCCTAAGAACATCTGCCATGCAGTGAACATCTGCCATGCAGCTGTCTGCCTGGACCAGGAATTTTTGTCAGAGCAGCTGTGTTTAACCTCAAGCTGAGTTTATACCCTATAATGGTCTAGGTAGGATCTGGGCTGGCAACAGGCCTGGTGTAGTTGCCTCTGGTCCCTCAGATCCCAGATTTGAGGTCAGAATATGTAATTTTGGTAATGCAAGAAGTGTTAGCACCATCATCCCAAGCCAGAAGTTTTTAAAAGTTGAAAGTGTGCCTGTTCAGCATTGAAATGGATACCTACTTGATCAGGAGAGTTTTTTAATGTATCTTGTTAGATTGTACAGACATGGTGAATTTTTTGAAGGCATAGAATTTCATGTACTCACTGTATTATTTGTATGAATACCTCGAAGTTTTGTACAGCTACAGAGTGGCATCTTCTGGCTGGATTGTGTTCCACAGTGAGTCAGAGGGAGAAGTAGGACTTCCAAATTCTTCTGGAGCAGTGCTAATTGTAGTTCTTTAAATATGCATACAAAAGGCCACATGTGAAATGGGAAAAGCAATTATAAAAAGAGGAAAAAGAAATGTAGAGCTAGAGAGCTGTTGGAATTTTTCTGTTGTTCATTTATGACAGTGATCTTGTTGCTAGTAAGAAAAGTAGTAGGATTTTACTAATGGAGGGTATGAAAAGGACCTAAAGTGTAGGGAACGAAAGGAAAATGCTATTGTAAAATCTTCCTTGAGGCACCATGTAGATGAGCCAGAGAGAGAAAGAGTAATGTATGTCCTGCATAAGCTTGTCCATGCAAGGCCAAACCACACAGAAGATTTAAAAGTGCAAACATAAGTCTTGTATATATAAATGAACCAATGAAGGGGCTTAACTGATAAGGAAGGATGATAGGATAGAATCTAAAGAAAGAGCAAATAGATCTATCAGCTGTTATATACAAAGTCCAATCAGATATTAGATATTAATGTAAAGAGAGCTTTAATATGAATAGATGTGTATGGTCAGAGTCTAGTAGTCTAATGTGATACTGAAGAGTCAAAGTGTACAAGCTGAATATTTGAAGTATGTGGCTTGTGTCTTAGCAGAGGTTCCATAAGTGTGAATGGATTTGTAAGTATGAGTAGATTTTTCTCTCTAATAAGTGCAAACACATATAATCTAAATAGATCAGTATAAATGTATAAAAGTTTGGGGGGGGGGGGGGGAATAAGAAAACGGTTTTGTTGTATTGCTTCATGAATCCTGGAAGATTTATGTTTCTTGGAAGCTCCAAATGGCACAATTTTTTTCATAGAGTGCATGGACCGATGCAGCCAGAATCCAAAACCCTGCAGATTGTCATGGGCATAAAGCAAATCCAAAAGCCATAATTTTTGTGTTGAGGATAAGCACTGTAATCTCCTGACATGTAGAATTTTTAAAAAGTGACCTCCTTGTCTGCAAATTTCATATTATGGATCATGAAAAAAGCTCCAGGCTGCCATACACAGCAGGTTGTGGTGAGAGTCGGTCAGTTTGGAGGTATGGCCGTGGGTGGTCCAGTGCTGGGTCAGTTAGTTGGAGCGCTTTAATTATTGTGGGTGCATCGGCTGCTGCCGGTTACCTGGGGAGTTCCACTGCTCCTGTCATTGCCATGCACGGTGGTGGCTGGCCACGGGCCTTGGCCTCGTCCTGGCTCAGAGGTCTTTGCTGGCTTTCTCTGCTGCCTCCCCAGACTGCTGCTGCCTCCCTCTCCACCCTGCCCTGCTGTGGCCAGCTGTGGTGTGCAGATGGTATCGTGGCTGTGCTCAGCTGGGTTACCTACGTGGAAGCAGAGAAGCTGTGGTGGTGGCAGCATCAGTCCTTGCAGGAGATCCTGCATTCATTGTGGTCAAGTGCCTGTCTTGACAGCAGTGAAGATTCTTTAGAGGTGTTATGCTGTCAGGTACTCCCCAAAGCGTGTCCTCGAGGTAGAGAGAAGATGTGGCCATGGTCATTGCTGTGGGGGAAGAAGAGATTTGATGTGGTTATTGGCCTCGCTTCCTCTATATCATTGGTCCAATATTTCTGTAGATGTGGTGTCCTGAAGCAGCAGTTAGAGGTGTTGTTTTGGGTAGTGAATAATTGAAACGAATGTAGGGAAATGGTTTTTACTATTGATATCGGTATAGCTTTGTGTTCTTAATCCCTCAAAGCAGGTTTGTAAAAGGTTCAAGCAGTCCTTTTTTTCCCAGAAAACCTGATTGAGTGGAGTGAGGTAACCCAGAGGTGATCTAGTGTATCTTCACGCTTGTTATGAAGTGTTGTCAGATGGTTTTTATGATGTCAAGAAGAATTTGCCATTGTGTGCGGGACAGGAGGATGGAAAAGTTTTTTAGCTGTGTAAAAGAGGCACCGTTTGCAGCCAGGTTCCAAATGTGGTATTGTACCTGAAAACTGTGCATGCTGCATTGAGTCCTCTCAGATGAAAGCTGTGAAGAAGTAGAGCTCCGTCTGCACTTAGATTCCTCCAAACTGCCTATCTTACGTGAGTGTGGCAATGTGCCATTGCTGTGGAAAAGAGCCATTGTTTCCAGCCAGGTGCCCACGGGCAAATGTGGGATTTTCTATCCTGAAATTGTAAAAGTGGCAGGATTTCTGCCAGACAGAAGCAGCTAGGAGGTAGGCCTGAGGCTGGCCTTGGACTCCTGGGTGCCTTGTGCCAAGTGTGTCGGAGGATTTCTTACCTGTTGGAAAGAGGCAGTGGCTTGAGCCAGTTTTGGTCAGCAGGAAGAGGGAGGGAGATCACAGTCATGGGCCATGATGGAAACGTTTTCAGGTAAGAGATGTCAGAGTCCTAACTGAAAGAATAAATATCTTGTGTTGGTTATGTGGCAAATAAGAAGATGAGATGAATGACATCTTGCCAGTGAATTTTAAAGAAGTCATCAGTGAAGGTGCTGACATCTAAATGTAAGTTTTCTCCCTAGGTGTGTGAGAAGGATTCCTGTCAGGCTTCAGTGTCTTGGGCTAACGTCATACCAGAGCTGTGGTGACCAGAGAGGTGTTAATTGCATAAAGGGAAGTAAAGCATCACTCACATGTTGTGGTCACTGTGACATGAGTTCATCCATCCCACACAGTTCTATCAGGAGCATGGCCTGGGCTGCTCACACATTCAGGTGGAACAGTTATACAAGCAGCACCTGCAAATGATCCCTTTGGGCATTTTCCTTGCTTGTATGTGACGTGGCTGAGTGGAAGAGGGATTGGAACAGAGGCTGAGAATCAGGCACCATGTGAGCTGTGTGGCATTTCCTATTGTGTTTGAAGTAAACCTTCTGAATCATCTTTCAGTGTGTCCTATAGGGAACAGGGGAGGATGGTATTGCAGTTATTGTTTGCTCAGCACCATGAGCTATGTTATTCCTTTAACATGGCATTGAGAGAGTTAGCAAAACTTGTTTGTTTCTCTTAGGCCATATGAAAGCCAAACTTTTGTACATGGATAATTGAAGAGGTGCAGTTCTGTAAGGCTTGTGTAATGGAGCCTTAGGAATCAGGTTTAATCCTGAAGTGTATTTCTGTAGCGTATGCATGTGGTATGCAGTTCACACAGAGGTAATAAGTATGTGCAGGTATAAGGCCAAGCACCTTATTTGCCGTTATGTATTAGAAAACATATTTGGAGAAATGCGTACCGGTTTTGAGATCGGCATAGCCAAATTTTTAATGTAAGAAGTGGTAGCAACATCATCCACACCTAGAGGTTTTCTAGAGTTGTAAGTGATCCTGTTCTTCATTGAAATTGATAGAGACTTGATGTACCAATATTTGTATGTATTCAGCCAGATTGTCAAATCATGGGAAATGCTGTGCAAGGGAAAGTATTTGATGAAGTTTTTGTACTCTTTGTAGCCATACCTGGAGGTTTGTGCACCTATGGTGGACCGGCATGTTGTGGGTGGATTCTGTGCTACGATGAGCAAGATGGGGAAGTAGCAGTTGCCAAGTCCTTCTTCAGCATTAAAAATTGCAGGTCCTTCAAGGTGCAGTAAAAAGAGCAGGTATGAGATGGGAAGAGCAAATAGATAAAGAGTAAAAACCAACATCTTGAGCTAGGGAAGTTCTACAATTTTCCTGTCATCCCTTTCTGATTGTGATCTGCTATGTACTACAAAAAGTGTCAGGATGTAAAAAATGCAGGGAATGAAATGGAAATGAAACAGAGGGTATGAAAGCAAAAAGGCACTGCAAAATATTCCTTGGGAAACTATGGTCAGGAATGAGAGAGAGAAAGAACAAGGAGTTTCCTGAATTAGTTTACAGGAAAGAAATCCCAGTGTGTCTTTGTAGGTGAGTGTGGAGATTTGCTATGTTGTAATAGGGGAATAGTAATTTTCAGGATCATGCAGAAGTATGCATAAAAAGGTCTAACTACATGCAAAATGTCAGAGGAGACAGGCTTCCAAGCTTCCTTCAGGTGCAGTTTTGTGTGCTCGGTATAAGCAAGCCGAGGAAGAGGGGAAGTTTCAATTTTTTTTCCTTAGGGAAGGACATGTGTCCAGGTGCCTGCAGTGCATTGTTGCTTTAGCAGTGTCCTTTTTGAACCTAAGTGTCAGTAAGAAGTAATTGTTTGTGTGTTGTTGTCTGTGAAGTAGCTGAAGCATGTTCTGTAATTACCAAATGCAGGCTAAAGGCATCTCTTGCAGGAACAAGAGATGCCTTTTGGAAAGGAAAGATTTTGTGCCTTGCAGGAAAGCTGTTCCCTACCTTTCTGGGTGGAGATTTATAGCCAATGGCCAGTAGACAGTGCCTTCTGAATATTGTTCAGAAAATGAAGGAGAAGAAGACTTAGCTAGATAGTAAGGAGGAAGTGTTGCATTGAAGAAAGGAGAATTGAAGAAAGCAACCACCTTTGATGTGGATCATGATAGAGCTATAGCCACCATGTCAGGCCAGCAAGAGTTTCCTGCAAAGAGTCAGCATGGAGTTTAGAAGTGGTGTAGAAGCAGGTGTTTTGACTTGTTAAAGAAGAGAAAGAAATGTGATTAATTTACCCAATGTGAAATGGTTTGTACTTTTTTTTTCACGCAGACATTGCTGTAGTGTAGTGTTGTGGAAGCAGAAAAAAAGGGTTGGGAGGGGTGAGGCAAGAAGTGTAGGGAAATGTGGTGCATTTTGAATTGGAAGCATGTAAAAATAAATTTTCGGAGCACTATAGGTGGTTGCAAGTACGGCTGATTTGATTGTTAGGGCAATGTGTAGAGGTAGTTGAGAGGCGTGGAAAGTAGATGTGATTAGAGAAGGTAAGAATTGTTTTGGTGTGTAAGAAGAGAGGCAAGAAGATGCAAGGAAGTGAAGAGGTAAGGTGGAAGAATGTGTGAATGGTATTGATGCATGAAAGAATGAGGGTGTTGAAATGTGGTGAAGTGTATAAAGGAGGGTTGTTTGTAAGGCAAGGCAGAGGGTTTAGTTGTGGTGAATTGTAATGTTTTGGACTGTAGGTGAAAAGCATGGTGTTGGATGTATTAAAATGTGTAAAGTTGCATTGTTCAAGTGTTTGTGGTGAGAAGAAGGGTGTTTGTTGTGTAGTAGTGTGGATGAGGAAGTGTGGTGAGGCAGGTGTAGAAGTGAGTAGTAGTTATTTGAAGTGTGATTTGTTTGTGTTAGTGAGGCTGTGTTGTGTGTTGTGTGTTTGTGTTTTGCGAGGTGTTGGTTGTATGTGAGAGGCATTAGTTAGTGTGTTGTGAGGCATTGTTGTTGTTAGTTGTTGTTTGTGAAATGTGTGTGGTAATGTTTTGGAGTGTAGGTGTGTGTATTTAGCTGTTTGTTGTACGTTTTTAGTGTGTGTTGTTTGTTAGTTGTAGTGTATTTTGGTGTTTGTAGTAGGTGAGGTGTTTGGTGTTGGTTTAGTGTTGTGTTTGAAAAGGGAGAGAGGTAGTGTGTTTTGTAGTTGAGGTGGTTTTTTTGCATGTGTGTAGGTGGAAAAAAGCGTTTTTGGCACCTTGGTGCCTTTCTCCTCCCCCCCCACGTAACCCCACCAACCCGATTTTCAGCGCGCGGCGCGGAGGGACCGGGGGTGCCCGGGAATGGTTCCGGGCGGCACCATCCCCCCCCCCCTGCGGGGGACCGCCGCGGCAGACCCCCACCAGTCGCGGCCCCGCCTCGGCCGCCCTACCTTGTGGCTTACCTGTCTTACTTACCTTTCGGGGGGGGTACGCGCCCGTGACGTGTCTAGCACACGCACCGTATGGCTTGCGGTAAGAGTCGAACTTAAGAGATTCGGCTTAGGGGCATCCCCACCGAGCTAGAGCGGCTCCTTAATAATAGGTCTTTTTTTTAGAAACATATCTTTTTCGCCGCACCGTGACGTCAACAAATCTCCGCCCACAACCCCGCCCCCGGGCCTGCGTTGCGTCACCATACCGCACCCACTGTCCCGCCCCTCGCCCCTCCCTTGGCCCCGCCTCTGTCATCACTCGGCCCTGGCTAAAGCCACGCCTCTGGTCGTCCCCGCCCCCCGCCCAAGGCCCCGCCCCCTACGTCACGGGGCTCGGACCCCATCCACGCCCCTGGTGCTCCTCGCGCCCCGTACACGACCCCGCCTCTCGGTGCCTCCTCAGTCTGCCCAAAGCTAAGCCTGGCTCCGGCCGCCCATCGCTATGGTAACACTGGAGCAGAGGCTTTTTTTTTTGCAAAGTTTTTTTTCCGAGTTTTATTCGTTTTTTCATAATTTTTGGAGCTGCTTTGCTATATAATTTCACTGATGTTCATTGCCTGACTTTTACACATTTCCTCTCAACTTTATTAGCAGAATTCATCATTCCTTGAACCCTTTTTGCCTCTCTTGCCATTTATTGAAAACTCAACAATTTACAATTCTTCCAAACAAAACTTTTATTGGGGGATAATGCAGCAGTATCATACGGGTGTTTCTCACAACTATCTCCATTTTTCCCACCTCTTCCTACAGGATTTCCCTGGGACCTGTACTGTTTATTGTAGGGTCCTTTACATGTGTGTTTTCACGTGTTACACCATCCTGGGCTTTTGCAAGGATCACCTCTCACACCTTCAGTGGTTGTTTTTGGTTCGTTTCTGATTTTTTCTTCACTTCTACCCTGCTGCCATGTGTTATACTACCACTCATGACCATTTTCCTGCAATTGCCTTCCAGGGGCTTTGCTTTTCAACACTTTTTGGAACATAACAGATGCCATCTTTCTCTTCTCTATGCATGCCACATCACCACAGTATCTTCACAGGGACTGGCAACATCAGCAGCAGCCAAACACCACTATCTGGAAGAGAACACAACACACATGTCACTCATTTCTGAACAGCTCTGCACATGTGCAAGTCCAACTGCCTCACGCCTTCTCTTACTAGGGCCCCCACCCAAGCTGCCTGCTTCAGTCCTGACCACAGGGGAGGGCTTCAGGCCTGCTCAGCAATCCCTGCACATCACAGTCTCACAGTAGTATACAATTTCTCATACAGGTGCACCATCCTTGACCCCACCCACATGTCATCCTACTGGAACCACCAATTCAAACAGCTTCCAAACATTCTCACTGCTTTGAAATATTCCTTTATGGCTCACATCTCCAGGGTTCTTCCAGACCTGTATACAGCAAAGGCTGCCTAACATTGTGTGCAGTCTAGTCTCTGCATATTTTCACATTGTTTCTACAACCTCTCATTGCTATGTCTCTGGACTTCTCTCATATTGACAGGCCTATGCCTGTGTCTGGTCTTACAGTTTGTGCAAGGAATACCAGCCTTGTGCTTCAAAAGATAACACACAGAAATCTAACATTTCCTGCAGCCTTACCACTTCCTTTGTGTCTCTAGGTGCCCACCAAACTCACATCATGCCGCCTAACCGCTCTACCACTGGCCCCTTAAAGCCAGCCTTCTGCCAGGAGTCCTGCTGCACCGCAGCCAAGCGGCACCTTCTCTTTTTTTCCACGTGCACTTTCTCATCAATTCTTCCTTCCCTTGGAAGTGCTCTTACTAAATACATGTCACTTCTGTCTTTCCTCTCCTTCCCTCCTCCCCAAACATTTCCACTGAAACAACACCTGCTTTTCAACTGGACCCTTGCAAGCAGATATGACCTCTCACATTGTCCTGCATCTAACAAGGCAGCCACAGCTGTTTTCTGCAGTCCATCGAACGTGTCCCCTATTTCTGCCCTCAGTCTGCTTTCAGTTTTGTGCCTCACACACATCTCGCACGGCTTCTTTCTTACCAACGACTGTACAGCTTGGCTCACCTATCTTTATTTCTTGCAGCTGCAAACATTTTCTGCACCTGCCTCCCATGGAACAAATGCATCACTTACCACTCATAGCTGTCCAAACTCTAGCACCAAGCCTGTCAACACACCTTGCACAATTGTGTGTACGCACACATCATACTGGGCCACGTTCACGGCACTTTGCCCATAACAACTCTGTCTATTTCCAATTTCCTTCCATCTTTGGCACCGCATAAAAGCCCTTCTTCCTTCCCTGCCATTCCTGTCCATGCCTAAGCCGTGCTCACCTAACGTGCCCTTCTAACGTTTCTAAGACTGCGGTGAGAGCACGTGAGGTGGAGCTTCTCTGCTAACTTACGTATCTGTGCGTTGTTCTTACAGCTTCCCTTGCTGCAAGGAGTCTGGCTCTTTGAGGTGACCACGACAACACTGAGAGTGAGCACTGCCTTTGCCCTCTGCCCTCAGGAGGTACTTCCACACAGCTCTAGCAGTAAGCATGCCATTGCAAGGCAGCGTGACAAGGCAGACTCCCCACCAGGACCCATCTCTGCAAATACAAGTGTCACACTTCAGAAGTGCCTTGCCATTTCAAGATAAGCTGCACATGGCACGTCACATCAGAAGCTATCCCCTGCCTACCATCTTCTCTGCACCTCTGTGCAACTTCATGTACAGTGCAAGGACACCTTCTACGTTGACACAACAACACTGGCTTTTGCCGTGCCACATCATCTTCACTGCACAAATTGCTTACCGAACATAATCTATTATCCTATTCCTTGCCACCCACCCACCGAGGCAAGGCGCCGGATTCACAAACCCAGTTCTGCTGCCATTGTAGCTACGTCTCTGTGCCTTCCATAGTCCTGCACACAGCGTATGGTGTGCCACAATCCTTCATCTGTTCTAGCCACCTGCCTCAGCTGCATTCCTTCCCACATTCTGCCGTGCATGTTGTCCTACACACATCGTCTGACCACTGCTTTCCCATGGGTGCAACACATTGGTGATCTCAACTGAACACCTGTGATCTTCCCAGGAACTACAAACCATGTCATGTTTGCTTCTCGGCACTACATACCTCCTGCTATGACAACTCTGCCACTTTTTAAGTACAGCACATACCTTCCCACATCAGTATACATAGGACAGCCAGAGCTGCACGCTCCAACAGGACATATTCTTCTCCACTTCTGCTTTCAAAATCACACCAAATGCAAGCGGATGCAGCAGCCTTCCGACACAGACAGCCCTGTGAAACACAGAAATACTTTTCCTGAAACCCGCACATCCTCGCACATACGTGTCACCCCCAGAGTTGAAGTCACATGTTTTTTTACAGTTTTTCCTGCACTGCGGTTAAACAAAAAATAAAACCCTCACTGCCTGTTTTCCTGTCATTCCACATACTTCATCTTTTCCACTAACCAAGTCATAGGGTTTCTTGCTGGACACTCATTATACTTGCTGACCCAAACCTTCATGTATTCTTTCATCAGCTCAGCAGGTTTCCACACATTGTCTCCCTCAGCTCAGGGGGAAACAGGAGGCATTTGCCTACATGCTGGAAGGTCTGCTCACATGCCACAAACAATTATACTGTTTGGCCTACCTGTGGAAATTCTCACCCAGCCCCACATGCCATAACCATGCCATTTTCATGTGACAGGCGCCTTACAGGCTGTTTCCTTTCGTTACAGGCTCTGTACAGTGCTAGGCCATGTACCAGAGCCGTGCATAGAAAGCAAGAGATCTGGAGCCTGCTGCAACACACTGACCCCGCTTTCCCAGGGGGACAGGCCTAGCCACTGTCCCACGGCTCCAGGGTCTATGAGGCTACGTCACCATGCCCTTGGGGCCCACGCAGTGCTGATAGCTTTGTGCCTCTCCATTTCTGTGCCCCTCCATGTCCTTTTACTCCTCCTTTTCTGTTTTTTTTCTCTCTCTCTTTCTCTTTTTATCGCTCTCTCCTTGGGTCTCTCATACCTATTAACAAACCGAAGTGAGAGAACATGCTGCCTGAGGGTCTCCTTTGCACATGAATTCATTCTCAGGTGTTTCTTGAGAAGTTTGTGATTTTCATCATTACTACTACGTAAATGCAATGGGTCACTGCATGAGCAGACTTATCTCACTGCCAGCCTGCTATCTTGCATTTCAAAACCATTCCCTTTCTTGTACTTTCTCACTTTCAAGGAATCCTGCTTAGGGGAAAGAAATAATAACAGTTACCTGTCTATTACCTCTGCAGCACCAGGCCTGTCAACACACCTCGCATAATTGCGTGCACGCACACGTCACGCTAGGCCGTGTTCACTGCACTTTCTGTACAGTAACCATGGCTACTTCCAAGTTTTCCCCTTACCACCACAGAAAAGCAGTTTTTCCTACCCTGTTGTAATAGTGCACCGAGAGCACGTCAGGTAGATCTTCTCTGCTAACTGACCTGCGGTTTGTTCTTCCAGGTTCACTTCCTGTAAGCACTTTGGCTCTCCACATGACCACAAAAACACGGAGATCGAGCACTGCCTTTTGGCCTCTGCATTCAGCAGGTACTTCCACACAGCTCCAGCACTGACTATGCCATTTCCTGGTCCTGTGACAAGGCAGACTCGTCATCAGGACACATCTCTGTAAACGCAAATATCACACTTCAGAAAGGTCTTGCAATTCCAAGGTAAGCTGCACGTGTCACATCACATAACAACCCAGCCTGTTCCCGCTGTCTTCTCCTCTGCACCCCTGTGCAATTTCACGCACAGAGGAACCACACCTTCTACCTTCACAGAACAACACCCACTTTCTCCACGGAACATAATGTTCACTGCAAAAATATTGCTTAGTGAACACAAGCAATTATCCCCTTCCTTGCCCCCCACCGAGCAAGGCCAGGCACCTGAATCACAAATCCATTTGTGCTGCCACACACAGCTACATCTCTGTGCCTTCCATAGTCCTGGCACCCAGTCTATCCTGTGCTGCAACCCCTTCCTCAGTTCTAGCCACTCGCCTCAGCCGCATTCTTTCCCACGTTCTGCCGTGCACATTGTCCTACGCACATCATCTCGGCACTCCTTTCCCACGTGTGCGACACACCGGTGCTCTTAACCAAACACCCTTGATCTTTCAAGGAACCACAAACCAGATAGTGCTCGTGCATCATGCTATCAACTTACCTGTCATACATCTTGACAGCAATGTCAAGCCATGGGGATAAAGAAATATCTCCTTGCACTTATCCAGTTCATTCCCAAATACCTGCCTCAACACGTACGGACACTCACCTGTTCCATGTTTGCTTCCCAGCAGCACACACCTCCTGGCATGTGAACTCTGACACTTTCAAAGCACAACACATACCTTCCCACATCAGTATACACAGGACAGCCAGAGCTGCATGCTCCAACAGGACATATTCTTCTCCATTTCTGCCTTCAGATTCACACCGAGTGCCAGCAGATGTAGCTCCACATGGACGGAGTGCCCTCGCAATACCGGCAGCCCTGCGAAACACACAAATACCGTCACTGAAACCTGCACATGCCCGCACATCCCTGTCACCGAGACACTTCAAGCCACATTCTTTCCTACAGCTTTTCCAACCCTCTTCTACAATCCATAACCCCCTCACTGCCTCCTTCTATGCCAATCCACATATTTCATCCTTCTCATCAACCCACTCCCAGGCTTTCTTGTTCCATACTCAGACTTTGTGACCCAAACATCCACGTACAATTCCATTCCAGGGATTGTCATCACACAGTCATCCTTCCTCTGCACCCAAACATCCATATACACCTCCATCCACCAGTCTCCCTCAAGACAGCTACTTTGCACTGACTGACAGTCAGCCACCTGATCACATCCAGGGAAAATTATTCCTCAGTCATCTCACCTTCTGCGACAGCTCAAAGCCTGCAGCTGCACTCCAAATTGTCCAAGCTTTAGCATGCAGCAGGCGAAGAGGATACGCTTGCAGGAAGCAGGTTTGTACCCACTCTCCCGCAGCTCAGGGGGGAACAGGAGGCCTTTGCCTACATGCTGTCATCTCTGCTCACAGGCCATAAACATCTATCCTCTTTGGCCCACCTGTGGAAAGCCTCACCCTGCCCCACATGCCATAACCATGCCATTTTCACGTCACAGTTCCCTTACAGGGTCTTTCAATGCATTCCACACCCTCCACAGGGCTAGGCCTTGCACCGCAGCACTGCATATACATCAACACATCTGGAGCCTGCTGCAATACCCTGACCCTGCTTTGCCAGGCGGACAGGCCTGGGCATTGGCCCATGCCTTCCGTGTATATTAACCCACCTCAGGATGCCCCTGGGACCCATGGACTGCTCACATTGCTTTGTCCCTGTCCCTTATACCTACTAACAAATGACAGGGAGAGGACACACTATCTGAGGATCGCCTTTGCACATTCATTTCTACATAGGTATTTATAGAGAGTGTCAGAAGTTCCATCAAAACCACTATCTACACACAGGAGGACACTGTAGGAGTGGAGTTACCTCACTTCCAGCCTGCTGTCTTGCATTTCAAAGCCATTTCCATCGTAGCACTCTTTCTGTTCAGAACTGCAATTCTTTCCAGCACCTACCTCCCATGTCTTACACATGGCACTTACACCTCACAGGTCTCACAAGTACTGCACCCAGCCTGTCAACACACCCTGCACCATTATCTCGATGCGCACACAGTATCTCCTTGCACTTCTCCCTTTCACTCTCAAATCTCTGCTTCAACATGTATAATAATACCTCAACTGCTCCACGTTTGCTTCTCAGCAATACATGCCTCCTGCTATGGCAACTCTAACGCTTTTTAAAGACGACACATACCTTCCCATATCAACATCTGTAGGACAGGCAGAGCTGCATGCGCCACCAGGACAGATTCATCTCCATTTCTGCCTTCAGAATCACACCAAGTGCCAGCACATGCAGCTGCACATGGATGCAGCACCCTTTGAATACAGGCAGCCCTGTGAAACACACAAATACTGTCACTGAAACCTGTACATCCCCGCACATCCCTGTCGCCGAGACACTTCAAGCCACATTCTTTCCTACAGCTTTTCCAACCCTCTTCTACAATCCATAACCCCCTCACTGCCTCCTTCTATGCCAATTGACATACTTCATCCTTCTCATCAACCCACTCCCAGGCTTTCTCGTTACATACTCATCATACTTCCTGACCCAAACATCCACGTACAATTCCATTCCAGGAATTGTCATCATATACTCATCATTTTTCTTCACCTAAAAATTCATACACACCTCCATCCACCAGTCTCCCTCAAGACAGCTACTTTACACTGACTGACAGACAGTCAGACAGCTGATCACATCCAGGGAAAATTATTCCTCAGTCATCTCACCTTCTGCGACAGCTCAAAGCCTGCAGCTGCACTCCAAATTGTCCAAGCCTCAGCATGCGGCAGGTGAGGAGGATACGCTTGCAGGAGGGAGGTTTGTACCCACCGTCTCCCTCAGCTCAGGGGGAAACAGGAGGCCTTGGGATACACGTGGTAAGCTCTGGTCTCATGCAATACACAACTATCCTCTTTGGCCCACCTGTGGAAAGCCTCACCTAGCCCCACGTGACATAACCGTGCCATTTTCACGTGACAGGCACCTCACAGGCTGTTTCCATTCATTACGGACCCTGCACAGCGCTAGGCCACGTACTACAGCAGCGCATATAAAGCCAGAGATCTGGAGCCTGCTGCAACTCACCCACCCCACTTCCCCAGGGGGACAGGCCTGGGCACAGTCTCGTGGCTTCAGGGTCTATTAACTGACGTCACGATGCTGTGGTGACTCGTGCGGGGCTGATATAGCTTTGTCCCTGTCCCTGGCTGTGCAGCCATCTCTTCTTCCACTCCTCCTTTTCTCTCTTCTTCTCTTTCTCTCCTTGTGTCTCATACCTATGAGCAAATCAAAGTCAGAGGACACCCTGTGTGAAGGTCTCCTTTGCCTGTTAATTCCTTTTGAGGTGTTTATACAGACCCTTGTCATTTTCATGAAAACCAGCATGTATACACAACAGGCTACTGCATAACTGCAGTCACCTCACTTCCAGCCTGCTAGCTTGCATTTCAAAGCCATGTCCTTTGTAACACTTTTTCCGGTCAGAACTGCAATCCTTCCCAGCACCTCCCTCTGATGTCTTACACACGTCACTTACAACTCAGAGGTGTCACAGATACTGCACCGAGCTTGTAAATGCACCCCGCATATTTCTCTGTACGTGCAGACACTATCTCCTGGCACTTACCCGTCTCACTCCCACATCCCTGACCCACCATGTATGACACCTCAGGTGCTCCACGTTTGCTTCTCAGCAATACATACCTCCCGCTATGGCAACTCTGACGCTTTTTAAAGACGACACGTACCTACCCATATCCACGTACAGAGGACAGCCACAGGTGAAGGCTCCAGCAGGACACTTTCTTCTCCCTGTCTGCCTTCACAATCACACCGAGTGCCAGCAGATGTAGCTCCACATGGAAGCAGTACCCCTGCAATAAAGGCAGCCCTGTGCAACACACAAATGCTGTCACTGAAACCTGCACATGCCTGCACACACCTGTCAGCAAGACACCTCACCGCACCTTCTTTCCTGCAGCTTTTCCAACACTCTTATACAGTCGATAACCCCCTCACTGCCCCTTTCTATGCCATTTCACACACTTGATTTTTCTCACTGACCCATGCATAGGCTTTGTTGTTACAGACTCAGAATACTTCCTGTCCGAAACATCTGCATACAATTCCGTTCCAGGGATCGCTGTCACACACTCATAAATCTTCCTCAGCCAAACATCCATATACAACTCCATCCACAAGGCTCCATGCTCACAGCTGCTTTGCACTGAGAGTCAGGCAGCTCATTACACGCACGGAAAGTTATTCCTAGGTCATGCCACCTTCTGGGACAGGTGTGTACCCACTAAGACCAAAGTCAGCAGCTGTACTCCAAATCCTTGAGGCCTGAATATGCAGTGGGAGAAGAGGATATGCCTGCAGGAACCAGGTTTGTATACACCGTCCCGCAGCTCAGGGGGGAACGGGAGGCCTTCGGGTACACGCCGGAAACTCCGATCACAGGCCAGAAACATCTACTCTCCTCGGCCCAGCTGCGGAAAGCCTCCCCCAGCCCCACACACCTCAGCCGTGCCATTTTCACGGCACAGTTACCTAACAGCATTTCCTGAAGCACTGCACACTCTCTGCAGGCCTAGGCCTTGCACCACAGCACTGCATATGCATCAACAGATCTGGAGCCTGCTGTAAGACACTGACCCTGTTTTGCCAGGGGGACAGGCCTGGGCATCGGTGCACGCCTTCCCTGAAGGAATTAACCCACGTCACGATGCCCGCCGGTAACCATGGCTCGGTCATATGCTCTGTCCCTGTCCCGTTATGTGCCCCTACCTGTCCTTCCACTCCTCTTTTCCTCTCTTTTGTTCTCTCTCTCCCCCTCGTATCTACTAACAGGTAACAGTGACAGGACACACTGTCTGAGTATCCCTTTTCCACATCATTTCCTTCACAGGTATTTATACAGGCTGATATAAGTTCCTTCATAAACAGTACCTGTGCAGAACAGGATGCCATAGGAGCGGACTCACCTTCCTTCCAGCCTGCTGTGTTGCATTTCAAAGCCATTCCCCTTGGGGCACTTTCTAAGTTTCAAGGAAACCTGCCTAGGAGAGAGACAGTGAAAACCTTAGCTGTCTGCTAGCTCTGCACACCATTACCAGGCACTTTAACAGCAAGGAAGTGCCCAAACCAGTAAAAAATTATTTCATTCCTACCTCTGTGTGCCTACTTACAACCTTTGACAAATACAAACATTCCCTCAACCACTCCACTTATGTACAGCCCTTTTGGTTCTTACCTGCTCTGCTTTTTCAACCTTACTTTCAATGCTTTGCTCCTCATTTACAGCTCGTGCCACCTTCTTTTTTTTGGTTCCATGCGCTTTTGGTTTGTTTGCTCAATGTCTTTTCCTTTTCCTCTGCCATGCTGCCCTTATTTTTTTTTTTTTTTTTTTTAAGACAGTGTGCCACCTTGGGCATATCTCTGTTCCTTAGCATCTGTGCTTCCTATATAAAAAAAATATATATTATATGTATATATATAAATTTATAATATTTATTTTTCTTTCCATTATGTTTTTATATTACAAATATACTGTACATATAACATACATGTTATAGACAATGTATGTAATATACAAAATATATGTAATATATAATATATTGTATATTATATATATATAAGCTGTATTATATGTATGACATATTACATATATTAGATATATAGTATATTAAATACACTATATACAAAGATGAAATATATCACATATTTCATATATATATAAAATATATCTTGTATACATCTAATATATGGAATATTACTATACATATTATGCATAGATATTATAAATTTAGACAAATATATCTAAGACTGTTTATTTCTATAAATGTATTTATTATGTATTTACTTGTAATTATTTATTTAGTATTTCATTTCCTATTTCTATTTTTATGCCCTTTTCAAGGGCTTGTTCCTGTTTTTTTTTTTTCTGCTTGCCTTATGTTTTCAGTTCCAATTCCTGTTCCTTTTCTGTGTCTCCCCTTCCCTGTCATTTACACAGTGAAACATCACCCGGTGTTTCTCGGGGTGGTGCTGATAGGGCAACTGTCACCAGGTGTTCATGGGGGGGAAGTTCTCAGGCAATTGTCACCTGCTGCTTCTTGGGTTGCTGCTCATCAGGCAACCATCAGGTGCTGCTTATTGGGTTGCTGCTCATCAGGCAACCATCACCAGATGTTTATGGGGGGAAGTTCTCAGGCAACCATCACCAGGTGTTTATGGGGGAGGAAGTTCTCAGGCAACCGTCACCTGCTGCTTATTGGATTGCTGCTCACCAGGCAATGGTCACCAGGTGCTTCTGGGAGTGGTGCCACTCATCAGGTAACCATCGACAGGTTTTTATGGGGGTGCTGCCCCTCATGAGGTAATCTTCTCCAGGTGTTTCTAGGGGTGGTGATGCTCATCAGCCGAACAGCTCTTCCATCTGTGTGAAAGTCCAAAAGCCATGCACAGTGTTAGAAAAAATGCACTTTTCTGAAAGGACCAACTATTGCCCAACTATTCCATCTCAAGCTCCTGCTAAATACACCAAAAGGACCAGAGCCCACACAACAGGGCTCTGCACTGTCCCGTCGCGGCACCAGCTGCTCCACCTGCACAGTGTGCCAGTTCAGCCTCAAGCTGACTGCCCCGAACACTGGAACCACCCACGGCCCGTGATGGCCGGCCGCTCCAATTCCCCTACTCCCTGGCTATTCAATCATCCCCGAGGTTCCTGTATGTCTGTGCCACTCACTGTGGAGTGCCTGCTGTTTTCCAGCATCTCTTTCTTACCTGCCAAGGCGCCGCGGTGGCCGGACAGCCCCCACGCCCGGCACCTAGTCCGTGCCGCAGGCACCCGAGCACCGGCGCCACGAGCGCCCAGGACCCGGTGCGGGGACGCGGGCGCCGCCGTCCGGCGCCCCACCCCTCCCCTTCCCGGCGCGGGTATGCTGCCGCCGGCGCACCCCCCTTCCCGGAGTGGGGACGCAGCTGCGGCCAGCGTGTCCCCCCCCCCCTCCTTCCCGGCGCGGGGACGCAGCTGCGGCTGGCACCCCCCTCTCCTTCCCGGCGTGGGGACGCTGCTGCCGCCGCCGGCGTACCCTTCTTCCCGGCGCGGAGACGCAGCTGCGGCTGGCACCCCCTCTTCTTCCCGGCGCGGGGACGCAGCTGCGGCTGGCACCCCCTCTCTCCTTCCCGCGCGGGGATGCTGCCGTCGCCGGCGGACCCCCCCCCCTCCCCTCCCCGGAGACGCAGCCGTGGCCGGCGCCCCCCACCTCTCCCCGGCCGCGGGCGTCGCCGTCCCCCCGGCGACTCGGGAGACCTCCACCGCTCTGGGCGCAACCAACCCCCCGCCTCCATCGCCCCCTCGACCGGGGTCGCCGCCGCCTTCACCTCGACTCCGCCGGCGCTCCCCCCGCCCCGCCGCCGCTCCGGTGCCGCCTGCGCTCCGCTTGCCGCCGCCGCCACCGCCGCCGCCGCCGCCGCCCTCCGCCGCCGCCCCGCCGCCGGCACTCGGCCACGCGAGCGCCGGTGGCGCCGGCGCCGCCGCCGCCGCTCCGCCGCCGCCCCGCTGCCGGCACTCGTCCGCGGAGCGCCGGCGGCGCTCGGCCGCCGCCGCCGCCGCTCCGCGCCCGCCGCCGCCGCTCCGCCGCGGGCACTCGGCCGCGGAGCGCCGGCGGCGCCGCCGCCGCCGCCGCCGCTCCGCCGCCGCCTCCGCCGCCGCTCCGCTGCCGCCGCCGCTCCGCCGCCGCGGCACTCGGCCGCCGCCGCGCCGCGCCGGCGCTCGCCGCCGCCGCCGCCGCGCCGCTCCGCCGGCCGCCGCTACCGCGCGCTCGCCGCCGCCGCCGCTCCGCTGCCGCCGCCGCCGCTCCGCCGCCGCTCCGCCGCCGCCGCCTCGCGCCGCTCCGCCGCCGCTCCGCCGCCGCTCCGCTGCCACTCGTGCTCCCATACCATACGCCCCGCGGCCGGCGCCGGGGGCCCTTTAGGGGCCCGGCGGGGAGGGGCGGGGTTGGGCGCCGAGGGGCGGGGGCGGGGCGCCGAGGGGCGGGCCGGGGCGCCGAGGGGCGTGGCCGCCGTATGTCCAACGGCGCCGTTGCGTATCCCTGCACGCACGGATCCCGGCAGCCCCCCGCGCCGACCGCGCCACCGCACGCTTTCCCGGAAGCCCGCAAAGCTCGCGAAACGCTCCGGTGGCCGCTCTCGGACTCCCCATGTCATTCAGGCTGCACAGTACATGCCTAAACCGCCTGAGAATACCCCGCGGCCGCCATTTTGGACCGCGGCAAAAGCGCGCATGCTCGAGCGATGCCGACGCCATGTTGGTAGTCATCCGTACTGGGCATGCTCGAGCGATTCCGACGCCATTTTGGTAGTCGTCCGTACTGGGCATGCTCGAGCGATGCCGACGCCATTTTGGTAGTCGTCCGCACTGGGCATGCTCGGCGATGCCGACGCCATTTTGGTAGTCGTCCGCACTGGGCATGCTCGAGCGATGCCGACGCCATTTTGGTAGTCGTCCGCACTGGGCATGCTCGAGCGATGCCGACGCCATTTTGGTAGTCTTTTCCATATTGGCCAATCCAAATTAGAAAACCGATTTTCTGGATTTCGGGGGGCTTCCTCGCGCAGGCGGTCGGCGCGGGGGCATCGGCGACAGCCCGCGCGTCGCCCGCGGAGCACGCGTCGCGCCATCGCGGCTCCGGGAAGCGGCACGGCCGGCTCTGACCGCGCCCCCTAGAAATCCCATAAGGCATGTAAGTCATCACTTCCTGCCTATTGCAAGATGGCGCCCGCACCCCCCGCAGCCGGCACGGCGGCCGAGGTTCGGGGGGTCCCCGGAGCGCGCCCCACAGGTCCGCGCGGGCGTCCGGGGGCTTCGGTGCCGCCGTTCCGGTGGCACCACGTCGGTACAGTGCGGGTGAGGGTGCGGGTGTAGGGCAACGGGATCAGGTCTAGGGATTGGGGCTTAGAGGGTAGTGTAAAAGGGTTATAGTGAGGGTGAGGAAGAGGGTGGGATGAGGGTGAGGGAGCAAGGATAAGGGAACAGGACTAGGGATCAGGAATTGCCATTACAGTGAGGATGAGATGAGGGTGAGGGGACAGGGACAAGGGATCAGGTGTAAGGGATCAGAGTTTAGAGTTATAGTGAGGGTGTAGATGAGGGTTGGATGAGGGTACAGGGACAAGGGATCAGGTGTGAGGGATCAGGGATTAGGGTTCCTACTAGGGGGTGTGTTCAGGTGCGAGGGATCAGGGATTAGGGTTCCTACTAGGGGGTGTGTTCGGGGGCGTGGGCTAGGGTTGGGGTTGCTAAGGGGCGGGGTCTGAGTTGTCAGGGGGCGTGGGCTAGGGTTGGGGTTGCAAAGGGGCTCAGGTGCAGTGATGAGGGGGCGTGGGCTAGGGTTGGGGTTGCTGGGTGGGGTTGTGGTTGTTAGGGGGGGGGGGGTGTGGTTAGGGGCAGGTGTGTCTAGGGTTATTAGAGTAATGAATTGGGGTGATTATGGCAATGAGGTTAATTAGGGTCGTTATGGTAATTAGGGTAATTAAGGTAATTATGGTAATTGTGTAAGTATGGTGATTAATTGTGGTAATTACTGTAATTAGGGTAATTACTTTAATTAGGGTTGGGGTTAGGGTATTTAGGGTTGGGGTTAGGGGTTAGGGGGTTAGGTTTAGGGTTAGGGGGTTAGGGGGTTAGGG